>JAUMJK010000765.1:0-266925 GCA_033558105.1 Coccyzus lansbergi | reverse complement strand
CCCTTTTTCTCCCTTATCCCCCCTTTCCACCTGTTCTCCCCTTTCCCCATCATTCTCCCTTTTTCTCCCCTTCCCCCTTTTTCCCCTTATCCCCCTTTTCCCTGTCTTTCCCCCTTTCCCCCCTTTCCCCCATCATCCTCCCTTTTTCTCCCTTTCCTTTTTCTCCCTTATTCCCCCTTTCCCCCTGTCCTCCCCTTTCCCCATCATCCTCCCTTTTTCTCCCTTATCCTCCCCTTTCCCCCAGCATCTCCTCTTTCCCCCCTTCCCTTCATCATCACCCTTTTTCCCCTCATCCCCCCTTTCCCCCTCTTCCTCCCAGCATCCCCCCTTTCTCTCCCTTCCCCCCAGAATCCCTATTTCTCCCTTTCCTCAGTATCCTCCCTTTTTCTCCCTTTTCCCCCTGTTCTCCCCTTGTCCCCCTTTCCCCAGCATCCTCCCTTTTTCTCCCTTATCCCCCCTTTCTCCCACTTCTCCCCTTCCCCCCCATTCCCCCAGCATCCTCCCTTTTTCTCTCTTCCCCCCTCTTCTCCCCTTTTCCACCCTTTCCCCCAGCGTCCTCCCTTTTTCTCCCTTATTCTCCCTTTCCCCCAGCAACTCCTCTTTTTCCCTCTTCCTCCCAGCATCCCCCGTTTTACTACCTCTTTCTCTTCCCCTCTTCTCCCCTTTTACTCCCTTTCCCCAGCATCCTCCCTTTTTCTCCCTTTTCCCCTTCTCCCCTTTTTCTCCCTTCTCCCCCCTTTCCCCCTGTTCTCCCCTTTCCCCACCATCCTCCCTTTTACCCTCCTTTCCCCAGCATCCTCCCTTTTTCTCCCTTGTTCTCCCTTCCCCCTCCCCCTAGCATCTCTTCTTTTTCCCTCTTCCTCCCAGCATCCCCCCTTTCTCTCCCTTCCCCCCAGCATCTCTATTTCTCCCTTTCCCCACTATCCTCCCTTATCCCCCCTTTCCCCGTCTTTCCCCCGTCTTTTTCCCCCCTTTCCCCAGCATCCTCCCTTTTCCTCCCTTTCCCCCCTTTTTTTCCCTTATCCCCCTTCTCTCTCTTCCCCCCAGCATCTCTATTTCTCCCTTTCCCCACCATCCTCCCTTTTTCTCCCTTTCCCCCTCTTCTCCCCTTTTCCACCCTTTCCCCAGCATCCTCTCTTTTTCTCCCTTACTATCCGTTTCCCCCAGCATCCTCCCTTTCCCCCCTCTTCTCCCCTTTCCCCTCTTCCCCCAGCACATCCTCTTTTCCCCTCTTCCTCCCAGCATCCCCCCTTTTTCTCCCTTATTCTCCTTTTCCCCCTTATCCCCCTTTTTCCCCCCAGCATCCCCTCTTCCCCCACTTCCCTTCAGCATCTCCCCTTTCCCCCTTTCTCTCCCTTCCCCCCAGCATCTCTATTTCTCCCTTTCCCTAGCATCCTCCCTTTTTCTCCCTTTTCCCCCTTATCCCCCTCTTCTCCCATTTCCCCCCTTTCCTCAGCATCCTCCCTTTTTCTCCCTTATTCTCCCTTTCCCCCTTTCCCCCAGCATCTCCTCTTTTTCCCTCTTCCTCCCTGCATCCCCCCTTTCTCTCCCTCCCCCCCAGCAACCCTAGTTCTCCCTTTCCCCAGCATCCTCCCTTTTTCTCCCTTTCCCCCCTTTTTCTCCCTTATCCCCCCTTTCCACCTGTTCTCCCCTTTCCCCATCATCCTCCCTTTTTCTCCCCTTCCCCCTTTTTCCCCTTATCCCCCTTTTCCCCGTCTTTCCCCCCCTTTCTCCCATCATCCTCCCTTTTTCTCCCTTTCCCCCTTTTTCTCCCCTATCCCCCCTTTCCCCCTGTCCTCCCCTTTCCCCATCATCCTCCCTTTTTCTCCCTTTTTCTCCCTTATCCTCCCCTTTCCCCCAGCATCTCCTCTTTCCCCCTTCCCTTCATCATCACCCTTTTTCCCCTCATCCCCCCTTTCCCCCTCTTCCTCCCAGCATCCCCCCTTTCTCTCCCTTCCCCCCAGAATCCCTATTTCTCCCTTTCCTCAGTATCCTCCCTTTTTCTCCCTTTTCCCCCTGTTCTCCCCTTGTCCCCCTTTCCCCAGCATCCTCCCTTTTTCTCCCTTATCCCCCCTTTCTCCCACTTCTCCCCTTCCCCCCCCTTTCCTCCACCATCCTCCCTTTTTCTCCCTTTCCCCCTCTTCTCCCCTTTTCCACCCTTTCCCCAGCATCCTCTCTTTTTCTCCCTTATTATCCGTTTCCCCCAGCATCCTCCCTTTCCCCCCTCTTCTCCCCTTTCCCCTCTTCCCCCAGCACATCCTCTTTTCCCCTCTTCCTCCCAGCATCCTCCCTTTTTCTCCCTTATTCTCCTTTTCCCCCTTATCCCCCTTTTTCCCCCCAGCATCCCCTCTTCCCCCACTTACCTTCAGCATCTCCCCTTTCCCCCTTCTCTCTCTTCCCCCAGCATCTCTATTTCTCCCTTTCCCTAGCATCCTCCCTTTTTCTCCCTTTTCCCCCTTATCCCCCTCTTCTCCCATTTCCCCCCTTTCCTCAGCATCCTCCCTTTTTCTCCCTTATTCTCCCTTTCCCCCTTTCCCCCAGCATCTCCTCTTTTTCCCTCTTCCTCCCTGCATCCCCCCTTTCTCTCCCTCCCCACCAGCAACCCTAGTTCTCCCTTTCCCCAGCATCCTCCCTTTTTCTCCCTTCCCCCCTTTTTCTCCCTTATTCCCCCTTTCCCCCTGTTCTCCCCTTTCCCCATCATCCTCCCTTTTTCTCTCCTTCCCCCTTTTTCCCCTTATCCCCCTTTTCCCCATCTTTCCCCCTTTCCCCCCTTCCCCCCATCATCCTCCCTTTTTCTCCCTTTCCTTTTTCTCCCCTATCCCCCCTTTCCCCCTGTCCTCCCCTTTCCCCATCATCCTCCCTTTTTCTCCCTTATCCTCCCCTTTCCCCCAGCATCTCCTCTTTCCCCCCTTCCCTTCATCATCACCCTTTTTCCCCTCATCCCCCCTTTCCCCCTCTTCCTCCCAGCATCCCCCCTTTCTCTCCCTTCCCCCCAGAATCCCTATATCTCCCTTTCCTCAGTATCCTCCCTTTTTCTCCCTTATCCCCCCTTTCTCCCACTTCTCCCCTTCCCCCCCTTTCCCCCAGCATCCTCCCTTTTTCTCCCTTATTCTCCCTTTCCCCCACCATCTCCTCTTTTTCCCTCTTCCTCCCAGCATCCCCCGTTTTACTACCTCTTCCCCCTCTTCTCCCCTTTTACTCCCTTTCCCCAGCATCCTCCCTTTTTCTCCCTTTTCCCCTTCTCCCCTTTTTCTCCCTTCTCCCCCCTTTCCCCCTGTTCTCCCCTTTCCCCACCATCCTCCCTTTTACCCTCCTTTCCCCAGCATCCTCCCTTTTTCTCCCTTGTTCTCCCTTCCCCCTCCCCCTAGCATCTCTTCTTTTTCCCTCTTCCTCCCAGCATCCCCCCTTTCTCTCCCTTCCCCCCAGCATCTCTATTTCTCCCTTTCCCCACCATCCTCCCTTATCCCCCCTTTCCCCATCTTTCCCCAGTCTTTCCCCCGTCTTTTTCCCCCCTTTCCCCAGCATCCTCCCTTTTCCTCCCTTTCCCCCCTTTTTTTCCCTTATCCCCCTTCTCTCTCTTCCCCCCAGCATCTCTATTTCTCCCTTTCCCCCCTTTTTCTCCCTTATTCTCCTTTTCCCCCTCTTCTCCCCTTTTCCACCCTTTCCCCAGCATCCTCTCTTTTTCTCCCTTATTATCCGTTTCCCCCAGCATCCTCCCTTTCCCCCCTCTTCTCCCCTTTCCCCTCTTCCCCCAGCACATCCTCTTTTCCCCTCTTCCTCCCAGCATCCCCCCTTTTTCTCCCTTATTCTCCTTTTCCCCCTTATCCCCCTTTTTCCCCCTAGCATCCCCTCTTCCCCTACTTCCCTTCAGCATCTCCCCTTCTCCCCTTTCTCTCCCTTCCCCCAGCATCTCTATTTCTCCCTTTCCCTAGCATCCTCCCTTTTTCTCCCTTTTCCCCCTTATCCCCCTCTTCTCCCATTTCCCCCCTTTCCTCAGCATCCTCCCTTTTTCTCCCTTATTCTCCCTTTCCCCCTTTCCCCCAGCATCTCCTCTTTTTCCCTCTTCCTCCCTGCATCCCCCCTTTCTCTCCCTCCCCCCCAGCAACCCTAGTTCTCCCTTTCCCCCATCATCCTCCCTTTTTCTCCCTTCCCCCCTTTTTCTCCCTTATCCCCCCTTTCCCCCTGTTCTCCCCTTTCCCCATCATCCTCCCTTTTTCTCCCCTTCCCCCTTTTTCCCCTTATCCCCTTTTTCCCCGTCTTTCCCCCCCTTTCTCCCATCATCCTCCCTTTTTCTCCCTTTCCTTTTTCTCCCCTATCCCCCCTTTCCCCCTGTCCTCCCCTTTCCCCATCATCCTCCCTTTTTCTCCCTTTTTCTCCCTTATCCTCCCCTTTCCCCCAGCATCTCCTCTTTCCCCCCTTCCCTTCATCATCACCCTTTTTCCCCTCATCCCCCCTTTCCCCCTCTTCCTCCCAGCATCCCCCCTTTCTCTCCCTTCCCCCCAGAATCCCTATTTCTCCCTTTCCTCAGTATCCTCCCTTTTTCTCCCTTTTCCCCCTGTTCTCCCCTTGTCCCCCTTTCCCCAGCATCCTCCCTTTTTCTCCCTTATCCCCCCTTTCTCCCACTTCTCCCATTTCCCCCCTTTCCCCCAGCGTCCTCCCTTTTTCTCCCTTATTCTCCCTTTCCCCCACCATCTCCTCTTTTTCCCTTCTTCCTCCCTGCATCCCCCCTTTCTCTCCCTTCCCCCAGCATCTCTATTTCTCCCTTTCCCCATCATCCTCCCTTTTCTCCCTTTCCCCCCTTTTTCTCCCTTATCCCCCCCTTTCCCCCTGTTCTCCCCTTTCCCCCAGCATCCCCCCTTTCTCTCCCTTCCCCCCAGCATCTCCATTTCTCCCTTTCCCCAGCATCCTCCCTTTTTCTCCCTTATTCTCCCTTATTCTCCCTTTCCCCCAGCATCTCCTCTTTTTCCCCTCTTCCTCCCAGCATCCTCCCTTTTTCTCCTTTATTATCCCTTTCCCCCAGCATCCTCCCTTTCCCCCCCTCTTCTCCCCTTTTCCCCCTTCCCCCCAGCATCCCCCCTTTTCCCCTCTTCCTCCCAGCATCCCCCCTTTCCCTCCCTTCCCCCCAGCATCCCTCTTTCTCCCTTCTCCCCCATCCCCGCCCCGTTCCCCCCCTTCTCCGGCAGGCGTGGCTCTGTCCCTGCTCTCCCTCCGGAGCATAAAAAGCTGGAGCAGCAGGAGGAGCAGGAGCACCAGCACCAGCAGCAGCAGGAGGAGGAGGAGGAGGAGGAGGGGATGATGGAGCAGCCGGTGCAGACGGAGCCCTGGAGGGCAGGCAGCCTCGGGGAGCTGATCCGCATCCTCCACCGCCTCTTCTCCGAGGAGAAGCTCAGCGTGGAGGAGGTGCAGGAGCTGATGGAGTCCTACGAGAGCAACTCCGAGGAGTGGCTCCAGTACGCCCAGTTCGACCAGTACAGGTGGGGACAGCCGGTTCGCTCCCTCCCTCGGGTTTCATAGGGAGTGAGCATCCTCCATCAGCTCTGGGATGAGATCTCCATCCTTCAGGAGCTCCGTCCATCCAGGAAAGGCACAGAATAAGTGCAAGATAGGAACGGTTGGAGTCGATGATCCGGTGGGTCTCTTGCAACCTGGTGATTCTATGATTCCAGAGCTGGGTTGGACCTGATGGTCTGGTGGGTCTCTTCCAACCTGGTTATTCTGTGGTTATTTCATGATTATTCCATGATTTCATAGAATCATAGAACAACCTGGTTATTCTATGGTTATTCCATGATTATTCTATCATTTCCCACCTGCAGGCATCTGGCTGCCCTTTCCCAGAAATCTCATAGAATCATACAATCACAGGACCTGATGATCTTGTGGGTCTCTTCCAACCTGGTTGTTCTATGGTTATTCCATGATTCCTCTATCGTTTCATAGAATCGTAGAATCACAGAACAACCAGGTTGGAAGGGACCCTTCGGATCTTCTAGTCCAACCATTTCCCACCTGCAGGCATCTGGCTGCCCTTTCCCAGGAATCTTATAGAATCAAAGAATCATAGAATCAAAGAATCATAGAATCATAGAATTAAAGAATCATAGAATTAAAGAATCATAGAATCACAGAATCACAGAATCATAGAATCAAAGAATCATAGAATCAAAGAATCATAGAATCATAGAATCAAAGAATCATAGAATCAAAGAATCATAGAATCACAGAATCATAGAATCAAAGAATCATAGAATCAAAGAATCATAGAATCACAGAATCACAGAATCAAAGAATCATAGAATCAAAGAATCATAGAATCACAGAATCATAGAATCAAAGAATCATAGAATCAAAGAATCATAGAATCACAGAATCATAGAATCATAGAATCACCAGGTTGGAAGAGACCCACCAGATCATCAACTCCAACCGTTCCTATCTTGCACTTATTCTTTTTGCCTTTCCGATCCCTTATGCAATAACACGTTAATATTAATTGTATTAATTGTATTCGAATGCGTGTTGGTGCGTGTGAACCTCAGGGCAGTGAAATATCTCTCGCTAATTCGGAGCCGGCTCCAGCCCTCCCTGACCTTGTGTGGGAGACAGGGACAATGTGCAGAGAGAAGGGAATTGTAGCTCTGACGCTTGTGAACACAAGATATTATCTCCCAAGGATGAACAGTGTCTGGGAAAAAAAATAATTTGCAAAAAAACCCAAAACAAAACCTGGAAAAACACAAGTTGAGAACAAACTCCAGCATTGCATTACGGGGACAATTCTGTTTAATTTTCAAGGGACACAATTGATTCTGTGATTCTGTGAAGCTGAACTCTACTTTAGAATCATAGAATCACAGAACAACCAGGTTGGGAGAGACCCATCGGATCATCGAGTCCAACCATTCCGATCAAACACTAAACCAAGTCCCTCAGCACCTCATCCACCCGTCCCTTAAACCCCTCCAGGGAAGGGGAATCAACCACCTCCCTGGGCAGCCTATTCCAATGCCCAATGATCCTTTCTGTGAAATTCTTTTTCCTAATCTCCAGCCTAAATCTCCCCTGGTGGAGCTTGAGGCCATTCCCTCTTGTCCTGTCCCCTCCTCTCTTGGCTTAGATCAAAAATATTCCTTTATTTTTGTGTGTGTGTAATGGTGACTATTTCTGGCATCACGGGGAGTCCTCACCATCGCAACTGGGGACCCCTGGGATGCAGGGGGAGCTCCTCACTCCTCTCCTTGCATAACAAAACAAGGTGGGTGAAGGGCAAAGCCTCCTCTGGGATGTGGGGGTGTGGAGGAGAAGGGGGTTACACCGACTTCAGTGCCACCGTCGCAGGCAGGTGGTTGCCCGGCACCTGGTAACAGTGATTCACAGAATCACAGAATCACAGAACAACCAGGTTTGAAGGGACCCATAGGATCTTCTAGTCCAACCATTCCTATCAAAATTCTCCATCCTCCATCCTGGTACTAGATACCCCTGTGTCTGCAGGATGGCACCTGGGGGAACACTGGATGTTGTGTCTTTAGAGGAACCCGTGCGTGTTATTCCCAGTGGGTGGGGGATTGTCTGCCCCTCACGCTTCAGTCCTGTCCAGCTCATAAAATCGTAGAATCACCAGGTTCGAAGAGACCCACTGGATCATTGAGTCCAACCGTTCCTATCAAACACTAAACCATGTCCCTCACCACCTTGTCCACCTGCACCTTAAACCTCTCCAAGGAAGGTAACTCAACCCCCTCCCTGGGCAGCCTCTGACACTGCCCAATGACCCTTTCTGTGACATTTTTTTTTTTCCAGTGTCCAGCCTGACCCTCCCCTGATGGAGCTTGAGGCCATTCCCTCTCATCCTGTCCCTTAGGAGAAGAGCCCAGCTCCCTCCTCTCCACAACCTCCTTTCAGGGAGTTATAGAGAGCAATGAGGTCTCCCCTCAGCCTCCCCTTCTCCAGGATAAACACCCCCAGCTCTCTCAGCCGTGGGGGTTGAGGCTTTTCTGCTGGGTTGGGAACAGTCTGACCCCCAAAGGGTGCAGGTCAAAGCTTTCCCAGAGGGTCAGGAGCCGTCTGACCCCACTCATCAGTCCCATTCACCTCTGGGGCAGTGTAAGGTTAAGGCTTTGCCAAAGCGTTTTGAGTCACCTGAGTCCCCGGTGCTTCAGTCCCTTTCAACTCCATACAGGTCAAGGCTTCTTGCTTCTTGGCAGGAGGAAGGAAAACGCCTGTTAGGGTTTTGAGCCACTTCTGCTTTGCTAACAACTCGTCTGTTGAGGCTCTGGAGTAAATCCAGGGAAGAGCAACGAACCTGGGGAAGGGGCTGGAGAACAGACCCTATGAGGAGTGGCTGAGAGAGCTGGGGTTGTTTATCCTGGAGAAGAGGAGGCTGAGAGGAGACCTCATTACTCTCTACAACTACCTGAAAGGAGGTTGTAGAGAGGAGGGAGCTGGACTCTTCTCACAAGTGACAGGGAACAGGACAAGAGGGAATGGCCTCAAGCTCCACCAGGGGAGATTTAGGCTGGACATAGGAGGAAGTTTTTCATGGAAAGGATCATTGGGCATTGGAATAGGCTGCCCAGGGAGGTGGTTGATTCCCCTTCCCTGGAGGTGTTTAAGGGACATGTGGATGAGGTGCTGAGGGATATGGGTTAGTGTTTAATGGGAATGGTTGGACTCGATGATCCGATGGGTCTCTTCCAACCTGGTTGTTCTATGATTCTATGTATTTTCCTGCCATCTGTGGCTTCCCGGTCCTAAATTTCAAAAGAAGCGCTTCTTATTTGAGCACTTTGGCTTAGGTTCTTTCAGACTTTAAGAAATCTTCTTCACATTTCTTGCACACACATGTACAACTTTTTTTTTAAAAAGTAGAGGTAACACTGGGTCTACCCAAACAAACAAAAAACCCCACAAACTCTAAACTCCGAAACATTTACTTTTCATCTTGCTTTTGTGAAAGCATCACTTCAGCTTGGCTTTATATTTTTTAGCCTCCTTTCACCATCCTTCGTGCAGAACAAATCACAGCATCTGCAACAGAACACGGGGAACTTAATAATCAGATTAAAAAAAGTGTGCTAAGGTTAGAAGTATGCACGGCAGCCTTTTTGGTTTGTTGGTTTTTGGGGTTTGTTTTTGGTTTTTTTTTGTTTTTTTTTTTTTTCTCCCCTCTTTTGGTGAGCCAGATCTGAGCACGTGAAAAGTTCAGTCACATGACCAGCATTGGTCACCTAAGTTCTGGCATCATAGGAAAAATATGTCTACTTAATATACACACAAAGCGTTTGTGCACTGAGGAGCAGCCCAGAGATACACACAATACGCCACACATTGGGCATTGGAATAGGCTGCCCAGGGAGGTGGTTGATTCCCCTTCCCTGGAGGTGTTTAAGGGACGGGTGAACGAGGTGCTGAGGGACGTGGGTTAGTGATTGATAGGAATGGTTGGACTCGATGATCCGATGGGTCTCTTCCAACCTGGCTGTTCTATGATTCTATGATTCTATGATTCATTTCAATAGGATGAGATGAGTGGCAGCTTGACTGAGGTTTGCAGTTAGAGCACAGGGAAGCAAATATAAGCTGTTGCTATTAAATGTATTTTCAAGCCCTGAGAGCAAATCGCACTCTGGAACAAATATACCAATAAAAAGCCTCTAGGAACAAGTTTTTTTCTCTGCCAACTATAGGTTAGCACATGAAAAAATTCATTTCAAGAAATCTTGCTCTGATAAGCTTTGTTTAGAAGCAGATGCTGGCAGAAATGACCACAGAATCACCAGGTTGGAAGAGACCCACAGGTATTCTATCCTCACTGTGGTGCAGGACGTAGAATCACGGAGTCATGGAATCGCCAGGTTGGAAGAGACCCACCGGATCGTAGAACGTTCAGGAACAGAGTAGGACCATGTAGGGAAAGCCGGACGTCTTATTTCTTTGGTTTTTTGGCTTTGTACAAATGAGTGCTGTGTAACTGAGGGAAAGCCAAGAATAACCGAAATGGAACTGCAAAAAATGTAACTGTTTTTTCTCGTTTCATTGCAGTCTTCTGTTTCTAATTATAATCCAGCTGCTGAAGTGACTTCATTCAATAGCTATTTCGATTTGGTCCTGTCTACCCCCTTAGTCTCAGGCTTGCAGTTCCCTAACTCCTATGTAATTCAAAAGCAAAAACTTTATAAAATATTAAAAATATCCCTATTTTTTTTTTTTATCCCCAGCAAAAGAATTCTTACCAAAAATGAATATTAAATGCAGTTTTATTTTTTCTCCACGTGACCCTTGGCTTTTAAGAAAAAGAAGCGGAAATATTTTTACGTTGCAACCTTCCTTCATAAACACGTTTGTATCATTTTGTCTCTTACGGGCACATCCACACAGTAAAAAGCAAATGCTTTATATTTCAGGTATACGAGAAATCTTGTGGACAGTGGAAACGGAAAGTTCAACTTGATGATCTTGTGCTGGGGTGAAGGGCACGGCAGGTTCGTATTAAAAGAACTTGTTTCAACAAACAAATGTAAAGATGCTGCATCTTTCTTCGTCATATGAAAAGACACAGATACTTTGAGCTGTGGAAAACCATCTGGGAGCTGAGCAGCCCAGAGCTCCTGTTGGCATCGTGGTCCTGAATATATGCTGTATCTTGTGCAAGATTCTTTTAAAAATTCATCTTTTTTTTCTACCAAATCTGAGCTTCCCTTCTGCCGGAGGAAGTTTTTAGCCGCAGAGACACAATGGGTCTGGTGTAATTTTGGGTTAGCACCGTGGGCTGCCAGGAGGGAGGCTCTTTCCAGGAGTATTTGGCTTTCTTTTAGGTTCACACGTCCCATCTCCTTGCTTCAAACAGACCACAGACTGTACAGGGGGGTGTGTCGCCCTAGAAACGTGAGGGCAGGATCTGTCCCTTGGAGGGTCTTCCACGAAACGTTGACCAAAGCAAAATACGGAATAACGAAACGTGCAGGTTTTGACTGATTATTCTCATTTAGAAACAGAAAACCTAAGGAGACGTCAGAACTGTTTCTTCCCGTGTTTTTGCAGCAATCAAACCTTTGCTGCGTTTTCCAGGGGATTCCATGACACTATCCCCAGAGGGATATAGGAACTGAACCCACCACCTCTACTCTGTTTCTACAAAGCCTGTAATTTGTGTCCAACTGTGTTTGATTTGGATGAGCGTTTGCTAGAGCTAGACTGAGACCACAAGTTGTTTTTCCTTCCTGCTTGAGGAGGATCAGATTGTTCTCGTGGTTTGTGGAAGGAGTGTGACAACGTGGCATTTGTGAACTGCTCTGTGCCTGAAGCGAGCTCTGTTCTCCTGGCACCTCAGTCAGTAAGAAATGCTGACATTTGTTTACTAAGGAGAGTAATGTTCCAGTGCCAAGTGTTCGATTGAATCTCATTAGGACTGGGAGTACGTCTGGGAGGGTCAAATTCCCCCTTCTCCCTCACACCCACTGAGCGGAGAACTTTCCTTTTGTCCTAATCCCATTGACCTCTCTAACAGTTAATCTTCTGTCTAAAAAAAAAAAAAACCCAAGCACAAAACTAAACTACGTGTCTAACCCGTTTGTCTCCGAACGTGGAAATTAATGGATGGGAGAAAAGAGAAAGAGGTAGCAAATCATATCCCATCATCCTTCTTTGTTCGTGTTTTGCCAAACCAGTGAAATTAACTTATTGTAGCTGGTTGAACTTAGCTCTGTTAGAGCGAGAGGTGGTTGATTCGCCTTCCCTGGAGGTGTTTAAGGGACGGGTGGATGAGGTCTTGAGGGACTTGGTTTAGTGTTTGATAGGAGTGGTTGGACTAGAAGGCCCGACGGGTCCCTTCCAACCTGGTTGTTCTGTGATTCTATGTTTCTATGATTCGATGTTTCTATGATTCTCTTCTACAAATGCCCCAGCAGTAAAGAAACCATCAAAACTAAGCAGAAGCAGCCCATTGTCTCCCATTTTTGGGGAGTGAGTGTGATGGACCTAAAAATAACAGGTATACCTGCAAGATGAAACTTGTGGGTCCATCACCCACACTCCTTCCACAAGCCATGAGAACAATCTGATCCTCCTCAAGTAGGAAGGAAGAGCAACCAGCTTCTGCCTGGAGTCACTGTGGGAGCCGTTGTTTTGTTTCTTGGCCCACGAGATTTCTTGTGTTCTGAAGGATTTTCCTGCCCTCCCCTCTCTGCCATCCTTCCTTTGTACTTCTCCATGGCAAAGTCATAAGTTAATCGATATCTGACTCTTCCCAAGTCCTGCTGTACACGACCTTTATCCCGACCTATTATTTATTACATTTCTAAACCAGCAGGTTTCGGTAGGAATTAACTTGGTCACTGTGATATTTTTTTTTTTTCTTTAAGACTTTTGTGCAGTGGTTATGTCCAGATACAATGCACTAAGTCATAGAATCATAGAATCACAGAACAACCAGGTTGGAAGAGACCCATTGGATCATTGAGTCCAACCATTCCTATCAAACACTAAACCATGTCCCTCAGGACCTCATCCACCCACACCTTAAACACCTCCAGGGAAGGTGACTCAACCACCTCCCTGGGCAGCCTATTCCAATGCCCAATGACCCTTTCTGGGAAAAACCTCCTCCTAATCTCCAGCCTAAATCTCCCCTGGTGGAGCTTGAGGCCATTCCCTCTCGTCCTGTCCCCTGTCACTTGGCAGAAGAGCCCAGCTCCCTCCTCTCTACAACCTCCTTTCATCTACCCTCTTTGCTTCTCCTGCAATTCGCTATGTGCATCACCCTGAGTTTGGTTATTCTTTTTACATATACAGCAGCATCCACGATCACACCGACTCGCACTGCTTCATGAAGATCCTCCAGGGGAATCTAAAGGAGACTCTGTTCGAGTGGCCGGAGAAAAAGGGCAATGGTGAAATGACTAAGAAATCGGAACGTGTTTTGAGGGAGAATCAGTGTGCCTACATTAATGGTAAGATATGAAGCCAGTTCTTACAACTGCCCATTCATGGAGGTCCCATGGAGGGACATGGTTTAGTGTTTGATAGGAATGGTTGGACTTGATGATCCAATGGGTCTCTTCCGACCTGGCTGTTCTATGATTCTATGAGTATTATTCCTAACCAAAGAGTTCAGCTGCTGTCTAGACTCTTACCTTTTAATAGTATAATAGTACTAAAAAATAGGTTTTATGGACAGTTTAAGAACATAGCTTTCTAGATTCTGCACAGACAACACAAACATGTCCTTTTAAACTCACTCTTGAGACACTGCAGCATTTGCTCGATGATTAAATACGTTTGGTGTCTCCTCTAGACCAAGCAGCGCCCAGCACGGTGTCCCTAGTGACTCTCCTCTGGCTGAGAGGAGACCTCATTACTCTCTACAACTCCCTGAAAGGAGGTTGTGGAGAGGAGGGAGCTGGGCTCTTCTCCCAAGTGACAGGGGACAGGATGAGAGGGAATGGCCTCAAGCTCCACCAGGGGAGATTTAGGCTGGACATTAGGAGGAAGTTTTTCACATAGAGGGTCATTGGGCATTGGAATAGGCTGCCCAGGGAGGTGGTTGATTCCCCTTCCCTGGAGGTGTTTAAGGTGTGGGTGGATGAGGTCCTGAGGGACATGGTTTAGTGTTTGATAGGAATGGTTGGACTCGATGATCCAATGGGTCTTTTCCAACCTGGTTGTTCTATGATTCTGTGTCCTTTTAAGCTCACTCTCGAGACACTGCAGCATTTGCTCGATGCTTAAGTACGTTTGGTGTCTCCTCTAGACCAAGCAGCGCCCAGCACGGTGTCCCTAGCAACTCTGTGAAATCACTTCTAAACACAGACCTTAAATAGAATTTGATGGGAAATAAGGGGACTAAGGTTTAGACAGCTTAGTCAGCTTGATTGGTTTTTTTTTTTTTTAAAAAGAAATACTCTTTTTTGGTCAGTCATGGAAATCCTAGGTCAAAAACGTAAAAGCTGTTTATGGAATAAATTGATCACCCAGGAGCAGAGGCCCCGATCCTCAGCGACCCTTCTTGTCCAGCAGAAGGATGTCGTGCTTGGAGTGCAGCATCAGCACAACTGAAAGGCTCAAGTCTGCCCAACCTACACCAAAATAAAAAAAAAAAAAGTCTCGAATGAGTAGATGCTGAGCGACAACTAAATTCATGCCACTACATGCACCTTTTAAGTCACAGGTGGACAAGGTCCTGAGGGACATGGGTTAGTGTTTGACAGGAATGGTTGGACTCGATGATCCGATGGGTCTCTTCCAACCTGGTTGTTCTGTGATTCTATGGTTCTATTAGCATCTTGAGCTACGCTGGACCCTGTCGTGCACTGAGCTGAGTGTAATATGTTCTGATGCTGCAAAAGACATTGCACATCGTGTTGAACAGCAGTGAGCTCAGAAGAACAAAGGCAAAGTGTCAGAGAAGTGGGGAGTCTGCCTTATATGCCACGAGTTAAAAACTGGAGTACACAGCTTGTGGGGCTGAGCTTTGTGTTGGATTCTGGAGTAAGCCAGGGTGAGAGCACTGGGGAAAAAAGGCTAGCACTCTGCAGCCCTCTGCTGAAGATGAGCCGCATCAAATGAAAACAAAATATCCATAGGATGGGAAATGCAAGAGGAGGTTGACACGTCTGCTGATGCTTCCATGCCAGCCACGAGGGTTCTTAGCCAGGTTTTAGAACAGAATAGAGTCATAGAATAGAATCATAGACTAGAATCATAGAATCACCAGGTTGGAAGAGACCCATCGGATCATCAAGTCCAACCATTCCTATCAAACACTAACCCATGTCCCTCAGCACCTCATCCACCCGTCCCTTAAACACCTCCAGGGAAGGGGAATCAACCACCTCCCTGGGCAGCCTATTCCAATGCCCAATGACCATTTCCGTGAAAACCTTCCTCCTAATCTCCAGCCTAAATCTCCCCTGGTGGAGCTTGAGGCCATTCCCTCTCGTCCTGTCCCTTGGGAGAAGAGCCCAGCTCCCTCCTCTCCACAACCTCCTTTCAGGTAGTTGTAGAGAGCAATGAGGTCTCCCCTCAGCCTCCTCTTCTCCAGGATAAACCCCCCCAGCTCTCTCAGCTGTTCCTCCGCTTTGCTACCTATGTTATTTTCTCCAGTCCAAGCAATCACACCCCATGTGCTTCCTTGGTTGTTTTAAACAAATTTGGAGTCCAGCTCTCTGAGACAGTTTGGATCTCTGCCATGCTTCATAACAGATGCTTTGGTTTAGAGGAAGCAGGTAAAACAAATAGAAGGAAACCACTGAAAGTGTGGAGACTCTCCTAACTGCTTCAATAGTGAGTGACCTTCGTGTTTCTGTTGCATGCGTCTTGGCTGCTCTTGTGCTTTATTTAGCGTTAGAAACCATTAAACTGAGTTTATTTGAGTCTCCCATTACATAAGCACCGTTTTCAGACCTTTTTTTGCCCTACGTCCTCTATTTAGATGAGCTGTGTTAATAACACTGAGGGTTTACATTCCAAATGTGTCAGAGTTAAGAGTGCACTCATAATTCTCAAGATATCACACTTACGTTGCACCAGACAGGTCTAGATATTATAGGACACATTAATTAAAGTACAAAGACCTGAGTCGTTTCTACCGCGGAGTCATAAATTTAAATTCAGGCTCTCTTTTTAAGCAACCAAAACACTTTGCTCTGGTGCGGAACAGAAATGGTTTGTTTCGTGGATGAGCTTCTTCTCTGTTCGTCTTCTTGGTTTCTACTCCACCACTGCAGAAAGTGCCGTTAGCAACCGCAGCACAGACAGTGCTTTGTTTTATTACCTGTTCAGTTACGCTTACCATTCCCTTAAGGTTGGAAGAATGCCAGTCAGTCCTAATTTGTCACGTTAGTTGAGCGAGTGGACAAATGAAAAGCCTGTTCTCTGAACTAATAAACTGGAAGGATTAATTAGGAAACAGATGCCAGCAGTAGAACACAATTATATCTCTGTCTGTAAGTCCATGCCACACGTACACGTAGATGACCTTTAGTAGGACTGGACTTGAACATAAGTTGCAAACTTGCCACTCTCCTTTCGGTGTTGGATTGATGAATGGAATTGCAGACTATAAAGGTTGCCCCAGATGAATTCGAGAAGTCTGTCTAAAAAGCTGCCTGGAGGAGAGGGACCTGGGGGTGTTGGATAAAAGTGACTGGCCATGAGGCAGCAGTGTGCCCAGGTGGCCAAGAAGGCCAACAGCATCTTGGCTTGGATCAGAAATGGTGTGACCAGCAGGGCCAGGGAGGTTCTTCTCCCTCTGTACTCGGCATTGGTGAGGCTGCTCCTTGAATCCTGTGTTCAGCTCTGGGCCCCTCAGCACAAGAAGGATGTTGAGGCTCTGGAGCGAGTCCAGAGAAGAGCAACGAAGCTGGGGAAGGGGCTGGAGAACATGCCTTATGAGGAGTGGCTGAGAGAGCTGGGGGTGTTTATCCTGGAGAAGAGGAGGCTGAGAGGAGACCTCATTGCTCTCTATAACTACCTGACCAGAGGTTGTAGAGAGGAGGGAGCTGGACTCTTCTCCTAAGTGACAGGGGACAGGACGAGAGGGAATGGCTCAAGCTCTGCCAGGGGAGATTTAGGCTGGAGATTAGAAGGAAGTTTTTCATGGAAAGGGTCATTGGGCATTGGAACAGGCTGCCCAGGGAGGTGGTTGATTCCCCTTCCCTGGAGGTGTTTAAGGCACAGGTGGATGAGGTCTTGAGGGACTTGGTTTAGTGTTTGATAGGAATGGTTGGACTTGATGATCCGATGGGTCTCTTCCAACCTGGTGATTCTATGATAAATACATCTAAAACCCCCAAAACTCAACTAAGCCAAACTAACAAAACCCCCAATACTGAACCTAAGATGCAAGGTATGTGTTGCTTAGGGGGATGATACACCATGAAATCTGACTGTTGCTTTTTTCTCTTGCATCACTTTCTGTGCTGAGACCAGTAAATTCTAAACTCTTTGCAAAGCGTTTAAAGCAAAAACCAACTTGAAGGGGATTTAGAAGAGAAGCAAATGAACAAGGGAGTGCAGAGGTGCTGCCAGTGACCCCACCGGTGGAAAGGAATGTGTCTGTTTACAGGAGTTTACAAATAACTCAACAAGATGCATGTTGCTTGGGCAGAAATATCCACATGACTCTCTCTTCATACCACTCTTACGTGGACTGTAAAAACCTTACCTGTTAATCTGTGTTTATTAATCCAATAAAAATTGACATTTAAATATAGGAGACTTAACCTGAAAGAACCAATTGGCGTCAGACTGCTGTGAGCAGCAGGATGTTGAGGCTCTGGAGCGAGTCCACAGAAGAGCAACAAAGGTGGGGAAGGGGCTGGAGAACAGGCCTTACGAGGAATGTCTGAGAGAGCTGGGGGTGTTTATCCTGGAGAAGAGGAGGCTGAGGGGAGACCTCATCGTTCTCTACAACTCCCTGAGAGGAGGCTGTGGAGAGGAGGGAGCTGGGCTCTTCTCCCAAGGGACAGGGGACAGGACAAGAGGGAATGGCCTCAAGCTCCACCAGGGGAGATTTAGGCTGGAGATTAGGAGGAAGTTTTTCACAGAAAGGGTCATTGGACATTGGAATATGCTGCCCAGGGAGGTGGTTGATTCCCCTTCCCTGGAGGTGTTTAAGGGACTGGTGAATGAGGTCTTGAGGGACATGGGTTAGTGTTTGATAGGAATGCTTGGACTTGATGATCCGACGGGTCTCTTCCAACCTGGTTGTTCTATGATTCAATGACTCTATGATTCTACGACTGATATACCAGGCTTAGAATTAGCAATAAAAACCCCCCGTTTTTAAACACATAACATGATTTGCTAATTTTTAGAAATGCAAACCTTCCTACTTCTGGAGCATCTGTAACAACAGCATCTCCTAGGAGAGTAAACAATCATGAAGCCCTAGGGGAATGATGCCTAGAATATTACTGGCAGCATGGCCTTCCTTGAGTCTCTTTGGGTTTTTCTTGGCCTTTTTACTGGAGCAGATAATCCAGAAGTTACGTGAAGTTTGGAAGGCAAAAATGTATTTTGAATTCCCAGTGCAGGAGGGAGCTGGGCACTTCTCCCAAGGGACAGGGGACAGGACAAGAGGGAATGGCCTCAAGCTCCGCCAGGGGAGATTTAGGCTGGAGATTAGGAGGAAGTTTTTCACCGAAAGGGTGATTGGGCGTTGGAACGGGCTGCCCAGGGAGGTGGTTGATTCACCTTCCCTGGAGGTGTTTAAGGGACGGGTGGACGAGGTGCTGAGGGACATGGTTTAGTGTTTGATAGGAATGGTTGGACTTGATGATCCGATGGGTCCCTTCCAGCCTGGTGGTTCTGTGATTCTATGATTTAGGAATCTGTGCTAGAGAAGAACAGTCAGATTCCCTGTGCAGAGCCTCTTTTTGTTTATAAATGCGCAGCTATCTCTATCTGGCTCGCTCATGAGTTTTGGTTCATAAAGAATTTTTCTATCTGATGTACCGTTAACATGAGCTCTGCTTTGGTGGTGTAGACTCCATTGGGCTGCACCGTGTGGAGAACATCAGCCACACAGAGTCTGCGGTCAGCCTGCACTTGTACAGCCCACCCTTCGACAGCTGTAACACCTTCGATCAGAGGACCGGACACAAGCACAAAGTCAAAATGACCTTCTACAGCCAGTTTGGAGAAAGGACTCCCTGTGTAAGTACAAGAGATCGCGCTCCCCACCTGCCCCTGGGCTCTGATCCCTCAGCCTCTGCAAGGATTTTTCACAGAAAGGGTCATTGGGCATTGGAATAGGCTGCCCAGGGAGGTGGTTGATTCCCCTTCCCTGGAAGTGTTTAAGGGACGGGTGGATGAGGTCTTGAGGGACTTGGTTTAGTGTTTGATAGGAATGGTTGGACTCGATGATCCGATGGGTCTCTTCCAACCTGGTTGTTCTATGATTCTACGATTCTAAGGATGGGCACAGGGGCTGCCCTCTCGCCTGCGCTTCTCCTGCCATCCTGATCGCACCAGCCAAAGCCTGTTTCCAAATACCACTCGATTTGTCGATCTGCGCTTCCCTTGCGTGGAGCTCCTCTCTTTGTAGCTTGCCTCCCTTTCACCATCAGGAGATCCATTCTGAGCAGAGGAGAGAATTAATGAGAATTTTGCTACTGGCTGAGTGTGTTCAGGCAGCCAATGATGGTAAACAGAGCCCAGTGAATGGAAAACTGGGGAGCAGCTATGACGACTTGGCCAACCTCAGTCATGTGTAACATTTCCTGCCTGAACTGTTCTGCCAAAAGGCCTCACATTTCATGTCAGTTGTTTTTTAAAACTTCCAGCTTACCGTGAAGTAAAGAATCCTTTAATAAAGTTAATTTAATTACTTAAAACTGAAACTTCGACACAGAAAGATGTGCTGTGCGAGCGAGAATAGGCTGGTTGGCTGTTGTCTGCACTCTTGAGCAATGGCATGAGGGTTTGTTTGGGTAGAAAAGGAATCTCAAGATCAGCTTTGGGACCCCAAGCTAGGACACGTGTGAGAGTTTAAGAGGGCTCCTCTGAGCACTCTTCGATGCATTGGGAAACCTAACTGCTGATAAAGGAGCAAGGAGAGGTTCTTGGTAGTCAGCCACGGAGGTTCAAAGACTGATTTTGCTCGATACGGGAACATTTAAACCTTTTACTGAAACCAAAATTCAGTGCCCAGGAGTTTTCCTGAGTGAGCCTTTAGTAAGATCCAGGATTTTTTTTTTTTTTTTTAATATATATTATCGTTAAGTTCTATGTAAATTATTTCCTTTGAGGCTTGTCACTTTATGTGATTACAGCTTTACCAAACAGCTCAAACACAAACTTTGACCTTTCCTGAGCCTGAACATTCTTTGGGAAAGTAAACTCATATTCATAATTCTGATTTTAGAGCAAAATAAACATGGAAAAGTATCGAACAAAATTCGTGCAAGAATTCAGTGTTTGCTTGCTTTTTGCTTTAAGTATGTAAGATAACGAATGAGACTAGATGTTTTGATTTGGACTGTTTTCCTACCCTTGATCTGTAGCTATGTTTGTACCTTTTGTGGGAAACCAGATCTGACTTACAGGAGAGAAGTGAATTCTAATCATTGAGTCTCTTTCATGAATTCCTGTAAATGGAATTCCAGTAAAGGGGGAAAGTGGTGGAGAGTGAGCCACCCAGCTGCCTGAAATGACTTCACGCTACAAAAACCTTCTGATCTCAGTGAGGCTTTCTGGAAAGCTGACTGGAAAATAAAACTTCCTCCCGCTTAACAGATCTCAGAAGGATGTAGAAAAACAGAGATACAAGATAAAAACACCAGGAGAGTTATTTAAAGTCTACTTGTTTGTCTTTCATGCAGGCAGTGCTTCCTCTTTGTCTTAAATTTTTGTGCAGGTAAAACATACAGATAAACCTTACTGGCTTCTGGCCACAACGGAGTCTTAATTAATTAAGTCTCCAGTAAATACACAATAAGTTACGTAGGTCTAATAATTAAAATAGCATGAATTCTGTCTAAAGACTTGCCCATGGAAGCGACCGTTTACACAGTTCATGGTTCTGGTATAAACCATGAGAATTCTGGTACAAAAGTTCTCTGAGGGGAAAACGGATTTTGTCTTGGATGTCGCAGCACATCAATTCCTGCTGCCAGGAATTTTGCCGGCGGAGGCGGTTCCTCTTTGCCTTTCAAGTCGGACTTTCACGCAGCTTCTGTCGAAAGGAAGCAGAGTGGAGTGTTGGACAGAAAAGACAGGCTGAAGGGAGAAGGACCTCAGCCTCCCCTCCTCCTGGGGGCTTGTTCATGGTCCTGCAGAGACACCAGACAAGGTGATTTTTCGCAGTGCCCTCCATAAAACTCTGTCAAGGAGTACTGAATATAAACACACTGAGTATTTTAAGATGCTGAGCTATTTGGAATAGGCTGCCCAGGGAGGTGGTTGATTCCCCTTCCCTGGAGGTGTTTAAGGGATGGGTGGATGAGGTCTTGAGGGACTTGGTTTAGTGTTAGATAGGAATGGTTGGACTAGAAGATCCGATGGGTCTCTTCCAACCTGGTTGTTCTATGATTCTATGATATGAGGAATAAAATCCCATACTGAGGGCATGGAATAGGCGGCGACTGTCTCTTTCCTTAAAACACCAACGTCTCCTCTTCCCTTTCAGGCGACAGCAGCGCCACAGGAGAACAACTGAGAAGCACCAGCACGCGTTTGCCTAAGACCTGCTGAATGTTTAAATGGGGACGGAGGAGTTGTATGGCCACGGCTGACAACCCTCCATATTTCTATACCTTGTACATAAAAGTACCCTAGGGCAGCTTCCAGGCCACCCACCGCTTCCTCGAGCCAATGCCGACAGTGGGATGCGAAGCTATCTAGTGCCACGAACCACTTCAGAGGTTAGACGCCTTTTCCTTAGGCTCCTGTCAGAATGAAGTAGCTTGTTTTCTGATTCTAACCTTCTTTTAATTCCACTTCTGATACGACACTGAGAATATCAGAAACAGGGGTTTAAACATCATCCGACACTACTTAATAGGCTCATGTCTAGGTATACTCTCAATGTCATTAATAACTATATAAACTTCTAAGCTTCCAGCCACTTGTGCCTATGGGTAGTACACTAGATAAAATTAACAGCAGCTTTTTTTTTTTTTTTTTTAAAAAAATATATATTTTAATGCTCTAGGCCATTTCAATAGTTTTGTGCATTTTTTACTGTTTATTTTTTACAATTGCATTTGCCAGATCTTGTTTGAAATAGAAGCAATGAAATGCTTCACGCACAATGATTTTTTTTTAATCCGATTGGGAAGAGATTTTGGTTTTTAATAAGACTAATGATGATTAATTCTGCTAATGTCCAGTTTCCAAAGTATTCTGTATAGCTACTGAAGAAGGTAACTGAAATAAAACTGGATTTGTGCACAGATTTCAAAGTTTTCAGTCTTTTTCTACTGGTAACTAAAGTATTTACTGCACTTTGCAAAAATCCACATTTCTCCTGAACATCTAAGTCTTTCCCAAGCTGTATGCTGTTAGCAAAGGCTTTAAAAAGTTGGAGGTATTTCAGACATGCAAAGAATCCTGATCCCAATTAAGTCGGTGGGAGTTCTGCCACTGCATTCACTGATGCTTAGCTTTATCCCCCAGATCTGGTTACAAGGAGAGAACCATCTCGGAAAAATTTAACTCTAATTAATTACACCAGAATCAGCAAAGCTGCCCAGACCGAGACTATCCCATTCATTTAAGGCAGCTGCTAGTTAAGACAAGTCAAGGTTGTTTTTCAGGGAGCAGTTTAAGTTATAGAATCATAGAATCATAGAATCACCAGGTTGGAAGAGACCCATCGGATCATCGAGTCCAACCATTCCCCTCAAACACTAACCCATGTCCCTCAGCACCTCGTCCACACGTCCCTTAAACACCTCCAGGGAAGGTGAATCAACCACCTCCCTGGGCAGCCTCTGCCACTGCCCAATGACATTTTATGTGAAAAACTTCCTCCTGATGTCCAACCTAAATCTCCCCTGGTGGAGTTTGAGGCCATTCCCTCTCGTCCTGTCCCTTGGGAGAAGAGCCCAGCTCCCTCCCTCTACCACCTCCTCTCAGGTAGTTGTAGAGAGCAATGAGGTCTCCCCTCAGCCTCCTCTTCTCCAGGATAAACACCCTCAACTCTCTCAGACGTTCCTCATCAGGCCTGTTCTCCAGCCCCTTCACCAGCTTTGTTGCTCTTCTCTGGACTCGCTCCAGAGCCTCAAAATTCCTTCTTGTGCTGAGGGGCCCACAACTGAATACAGGATTAAAGGAGCAGTCTCACCAGTGCATAAAGGCAGCATATTGTTTTCTGAAGAGTTTTATTCTCTTTCTGAGGAAGTACATCCCAACAAAAGATTCAACAGCAATGGAGAAGACAGGCTTACCATGAAAGTAAGTGCAGACAAACACAGCGTCACACTGGTGGGACAGAACCTCATAGAATCATAGAATCATAGAACAACCAGGTTCCCTTAAACACCTCCAGGGAAGGTGACTCAACCACCTCCCTGGGCAGCCTATTCCAATGCCCAATCAGCCTGTCTGTGAAAAACTTCTTCCTAATCTCTAGCCTAATGTTCAGAGAAAATACTTCATGTATTAATTTACACTCACTGCCTCTTGTCCTCCTCCCCATCTCACAGGACATGAGCAGTTTTACTTAACTGACTTCAAATAAAGCATATTTATCATGCTTTTGCTTACTAGGTAAAATTAAAGGACGAATGCAACAGCTTGTAAATCACAGGTTAAGTCAGGTTAGGGTAACTGGAAAGGTCGGAGAGGCAGCCAGGAAGCACAGCAGCAATAACAGCACTTACCTGTTGCACTATGCATTGATACGGAAGTTTAGGCAACGCTCCAGCAAACCTCACGCATGACCAGCCAGTGAGGTGGAGGAAAAAGGTAAAAATTATCTCCCCAAATTGTCCCAAACATTGTTTAGCCACAATAAACATAGTGTCTTGCACTGCACAGAATAACACATGAATTTCAGTGTTTCAGAACAAGGTACTTAACACCCACCACACCAGAAGCATAAGGGGGGCAGGTAGCCTTTAAAACATACAGGAAACCTCCAGAGAAATCATTAATTGGGTCCAGAGTTCTTTGAACACACACCACAACCAGCACCTTTCCGACTTCTTAAGCATGAGTGGTGCATCTCATGCTCTCTGTATGGCGCAAACAGAAGCTAATAACTACTGAAACCAAAATTTAATAAACAGATATCAAGCTATATAATGAGAAAAAGAGTTACTCTTTAACTTGCAGAAATATGTTCACTTAAATCAGAGACAATAGTAACAAGAAGGATGTTGAGGCTCTGGAGCAAGTCCAGAGAAGAGCAACGAAGCTGGTGAAGGGGCTGGAGAACAGGCCTTATGAGGAACGTCTGAGAGAGCTGAGGGTGTTTATCCTGGAGAAGAGGAGGCTGAGAGGAGACCTCATTGCTCTCTACAACTACCTGAAAGGAGGTTGTGGAGAGGAGAGAGCTGGGCTCTTCTCCCAAGGGACAGGGGACAGGACAAGAGGGAATGGCCTCAAGCTCCACCAGGGGAGATTTAGGCTAGAGATTAGGAGGAAGTTTTTCATGGAAAGGGTCATTGGGCATTGGAATAGTCTGCCCAGGGAGGGGATTGATTCCCCTTCCCTGGAGATGTTTAAGGCACAGGTGGATGAGGTCTTGAGGGACATGGTTTAGTGTTTGATAGGAACGGTTGGACTGAAAGATCCGATGGGTCCCTTCCAACCTGGTTGTTCCATGATTCTATGATTCTATGATTTGCACCTTATTACAACTGGGCAGACAAAATATTGAACTTCTAGTATATGAGATTACTTGAGCTTTGGAGTAGTACAATCTGGGCAGTTGATGGGGCAGCAATGTGCCATAGGCTAACAATTAGCTCTCACTGAGCAATGAACAGATAGCATTTCATATGGTTTCATTGTCTAGAAAGCTGCCAGGAGGAGAGGGCCCTGGGGGTGTTGGTTGACAGCGACTGACCATGAGGCAGCAGTGTGCCCAGGTGGCCAAGAAGGCCAATGGCATCCTGGCTTGGATCAGAAATGGTGTGACCAGCAGGGCCAGGGAGGTTTTTCTCCCTCTGGACTCAGCACTGGTGAGGCCGCTCCTTGAATCCTGTGTTCAGTTGTTGTCCCCTCAGCACAAGAAGGATGTTGAGGCTCTGGAGCAAGTCCAGAGAAGAGCAATGAGGCTGGTGAGGGGTCTGGAGAACAGACCTTGTGAGGAACATCTGAGAGAGCTGGGGGTCTTTATCCTGGAGAAGAGGAGGCTGAGGGGAGACCTCATCGCTCTCTACAACTTCCTGAGAGGAGGTTGTGGAGAGGAGGGAGCTGGGCTCTTCTCCCAAGGGACAGGGGACAGGACGAGAGGGAATGGCCTCAAGCTCCGCCAAGGTAGGTTTAGGCTGGAGATTAGGAGGAGATTTTTCATGGAAAGGGTTGTTGGGTATTGGAATAGGCTGCCCAGGGAGGTGGTTGATTCACCTTCCCTGGAGGTGTTTAAGGCTTGAGTGGATGGGGTGCTGAGGGACTTGGTTTAGAGTTTGATAGGAATGGTTGGACTCGATGATCCGGTGGGTCTCTTCCAACCTGGTGATTCTGTGATTCTATGATATGGGAAGGGAAGAGGAAACATTTACAACAGACATTAGTAAGAAATTCTTCACTACTAGGGCCTCTGACATGGTCCCCTGAAACTGGAGAGACATGCATTTGATGGATGGACTATTCAGTGGAGAAGAAACTGTTTGAATGGTCATAGTTGGAGAGCAGCGGTCAATGGCTGGAAGTCCAGATGGAGATGCGTGACAAGAGGTGTTCCTCAGGGACCAGTGATGTTGACAGTGAGATTGAGGGCACTCGCAGAAAATTTGCAGGTGACACCGAGCTGAGTGGTGCAGTTGCCACAGTGGAAGGACAGAGGGACCTGCACAGGCTGGAGCAGTGGGGCTGTGAGAACCTTATGAGGTTCAATAAGGCCAAGTGCAAGGTCCTGCACCTGAGTTGGGACAATCCACAGTTTCAATACAGGATGGGGGGTGACATGATTGAGTGCTGCCCTGCAGAGAAGACCTTGGAGTTGCTAGTTGATGAGAATCACAGAATCACAGAATCACAGAACAACCAGGTTGGAAGAGACCCATCGGATCTTCTAGTCCAACCATTCCTATCTAACACTAAACCAAGTCCCTCAAGACCTCATCCACCTGTGCCTTAAACACCTCCAGGGAAGGTGAATCAACCCCCTCCCTGGGCAGCCTATTCCAATGCCCAATGACCCTCTGTGTGAAAAACTTCCTCCTAATCTCCAGCCTAAATCTCCCCTGGTGGAACTTGAGGCCATTCCCTCTTGTCCTGTCCCCTGTCCCTTGGGAGAAGAGCCCAGCTCCCTCCTCTCCACAATCTCCTTTCAAATATGTCAAATATGTCCTGGGCTGCATCAAAAGACGCAATTTGCGGCTACCCCATTCCTGGAGGTGTTCAAGACCAGGATGACTTTGAGCAGCCAGGGCCAGTACACGGTGTTCATGCTCAAGGCAGTGGGGGTACGACTGGATGATTTTTAAGGTCTTTTCCATCCCTAATTCTTCTATGATCTATGAAGTGTTAAGAGATACTGCCCGAAACCATTAATGCTACTTAATCATTCAGGCTGGCAACAGCAGGAGGAATTCAGTGTAACCGATTTGTGGTTTGATACATTAACTTGATAGGAATGGTTGGACTCGATGATCCGACGGGTCCCTTCCAACCTGGTTGTTCTATGATTCTATGATTCTATGAACTAAGATTTTAGAGATGGAGCTTCGGCAGAAAGAAACAGAGAGGAAAAGTAATGCCAGGAGTGGAGAGCTATGCAATATTTACAAGAAATCAGTGAACTGCAACGGTTTGATCATTTTGTTGTTGTATTGGAGAGACATTGTTAGAAATTTTGTAAGAGGATTTTCTTATCAAGCACGTTTTACATACGAAAACTCTATCTAGAGGAGCACCCGAGAAGGCATGTGCCATAGAATCATAGAATCATAGTATCATAGAACAGCCAGGTTGGAAGAGACCCATCGGATCATCGAGTCCAACCATTCCCATTAAACACTAACCCATATCCCTCAGGACCTTGTCCACCCGTCCCTTAAACACCTCCAGGGAAGGGGAATCAACCACCTCCCTGGGCAGCCTCTGCCAATGCCCAATGACCCTTTCTGTGAAAAACCTCCTCCTAACAGTCCCTATATGATAGGAACTGTTCCAGGAATGAAAATACAATCCCTATCAGTGTGCTGTGGCTGATGGGAACTCACAGCAGCTCAGGACAAGTGTTCTGGGGGTTTCCACCTATTCATAACCAGCAGGAGAGAAGTTCTTGCTTTTCCTGTGCTGAGGTGTGGGAGCACTTAGCTACATAAACACAGTTTCTTGATTTTCTTGTGGGTAATTGAGCCTAGAGCCACTTAGTGTTTGGTAGGAATGGTTGGACTAGAAGATCCGATGGGTCCCTCCCAACCTGGTTGTTCTATGATTCTATGATTCTATGAATTAGTTCCATTTGTTATTTAAGCCTGGGTGACACTTTGTTAATTCTCCCGGTGTCTGAGCATTGTTCATCTTCTTCCATTACTCATATACAGAGTAATAAGTAATAATAATAAAGTTATAATAGTAGTAATAAAAGTAATAAAAAAGTAATAATTAGTTCCCAGAAAAGGTCATTGGGCATTGGAATAGGCTGCCCAGGGAGGTGGTTGATTCACCTTCCCTGGAGGTGTTTAAGGGACGGGTGGACGAGGTCTTGAGGGACTTGGTTTAGTGTTTGATAGGAATGGTTGGACTCGATAATCCATCTCTTCCAACCTGGTGATTCTATGAAATCAGAATCAAAATCCACCCTGCGCCTGTTAGGAAGGTTTTTCATTAAATCAAAGATAAAAGGATGTGCCATTCACTAACTAATCCTTACAGTGTTTTTTCCCATACTTCTCTTACTTACTCTTTCTCAAACTGACCTGACCACAGTGACTCTGTTTGCAGATGCAAGCAGAACGACATGTAGTTCAGTAATTTTCAGCCATATTCTGCTATCTCAGCTCATAGAATCATAGAATCATAGAACAACCAGGTTGGAAGGGACCCATCGGATCATCGAGTCCAACCATTCCTATCAAACACTAAACCAAGTACCTCAAGACCTCACCCACCGGTCCCTTAAACACCTCCAGGGAAGGGGAATCAACCACCTCCCTGGGCAGCCTATGCCAATGCCCAATGACCCTTTCTGGTAAAAACTTCCTCCTAATCTCTAGCCTAAATCTCCCCTGGTGGAGCTTGAGGCCATTCCCTCTTGTCCTGTCCCCTGTCCCTTGACAGAAGAGCCCAGCTCCCTCCTCTCTACAACCTCCTTTCAGGGAGTTGTAGAGAGTAATGAGGTCTCCTCTCAGCCTCCTCTTCTCCAGGATAAACACCCCCAGCTCTCTCAGACATTCCTCTTCTTCTTCAGCCCCTTCACCAACTTCGTTGCTCTTCTCTGGACTCACTCCAGAGCAACAACATCCTTCTTGTGCTGAGGGGACCACAACTGAACACAGGATTCAAGGAGCAGCCTCACCAGTGCTGAGTCCAGAGGGAGAATAACCTCTCTGGACCTTCTGGTCACACCATTTCTTATCCAAGCCAAGATGCCATTGGCCTTCTTGGCCACCTGGGCACACTGCTGGCTCATGGTCAGTCGGCCGTCGACCAACACCCCCAGGTCCCTCTCCTCCTGGCAACTTCCAGCCAGGCTTCTCCCAGTCTGTAGCTCTGCATAGGGTTGTTGTGCCCCAAGTGCAGGACCCGGCATTTGGCCGTGTTAAACCTCATCCCATTAGACTCAGCCCATGGATCCAGCCTGTTTAGGTCCCTTTGCAGAGCCTCCCTACCCTCCAGCAGATCCACACTGCCACCCAGCTCAGTGTCATCTGCAAACTTGCTGTGGGAGCACTCGATGCCTTCATCCAGGTCATTGATGAAGACACTGAACAGGACTGGACCCAGCACTGAGCCCTGGGGTCACCACTTGTCACTGGCCTCCAGTTGGAGTTCACTCCATTTCCCACCACTCTCTGGGCCCTCCAGACAACCAGTTTTCTACCCAGGAGAGTGTCGCCTGTTCAGGCCAGAGGCTGATATTTTCCTCTAGCCTCTGAATTTAAACAGGGCAATTTTGAACGTTTCCTTTGAAACAAGATTTAAAAGATGCTGGTTGCTTCCCTATGAATGTATTGGTTAAATATTCTAATGCCAGGAACCCCCAGGCCCATGCAGAGCCCTTATGACAAAGGACACAGGTTGAAGTGCTTCCCAACCAGTTTTCCAGTATTTTAGTGTAAGGTTTAAACCAGGGCTTCTAACAACCAGACCTCAAATGAACTCAGTCCTTGCAGGAGCAACAGGTCTTCAGCATTTACAAAGCAGTTTTCTAATCTCTAACGCTATTCCTGCTGCTCAGATTGCCTGTTCTTATGCTTCGGACACACTTCCAGGGACACCCTCTAAGTGAGTGACCAAATAGTGCACCTTTGTGCTTTCACACTTCATTTCATCACTTCATAGCAGCAGAAACTCAGGTAAAGGAGCCTCTTTCATTTGTAGCATCCCCTTTGAGGTTCTGGTATCTTATTAGAATAAACCCCTCGGGTTAAGGCTTATATTTTGAATTCTGTTGGCATAAAGCCCTTGGAAAAAAAAACCTAAGTAATTTGCAGAATCCTCAAATTTAGAATTCTTGTTAACACAATGAATAGGGCGTTTTGCAGAGCAGTGCAATATTCCAATCATAAAACTTCTTAAAGCAGGAAGGGAAAGTACTGAAGGGTCTCGATGAAAATGAAATGCATAAGGTGCAAGTATGTAAATTACCATTATCTTCTGAGATGTGATGTGATATCACTAGTGCTATTCCTCCATGGACTGTGGAAACACATTTTAGGTGCTAGAGATCTAGGCTTAGCTACATCATAGAATCATAGAATCACCAGGTTGGAAGAGACCCATCAGATCATCAGGTCCAACCGTTCCTACCAATCACTAACGCATGTCGCTCAGCACCTCGTCCACCTGTCCCTTAACTCCAGGGATGGTGAATCAACCACCTCCTTTGGCAGCCTCTGACAGTGACCAATGACCCTCTGTGTGAAAAACTTCCTCCTAATATCCAACCTAAATCTCCCCTGGTGGAGCTTGAGGCCATTCCCTCTTGTCTTGTCCCCTGTCCCTTGGGAGAAGAGCCCAGCTCTCTCCTCTCCACAACCTCCTTTCAGGTACTTGTAGAGAGCAATGAGGTCTCCCCTCAGCCTCCTCTTCTCCAGGATAAACACCCCCAGCTCTCTCAGACATTCCTCTTCTTCTTCAGCCCCTTCACCAGCTTCGTTGCTCTTCTCTGGACTCACTCCAGAGCCTCAACATCCTTCTTGTGCTGAGGGGCCCACAACTGAACACAGGATTCAAGGAGCGGCCTCACCAGTGCTGAGTACAGAGGGAGCTATATAAATGAGAGCTGCCTCTGCTGAACGGGACCTAACATTACTGCTCTGGTGCTGCCCTTTCTAACCTCACAACCATAAAAACTCAACATTACATCATCAGGACAGAGATCAGCACTATTGAATCCTGTTCTGCTGCTGTGGGAGTCAATGGTAAACCTCAAGATTTATCACAAAACCACATATCTGAAAAGCTTTTATGAACTTAATCGAGGTTTTATTTTGCAAATCACAGTTTATTGCCTTTTTTTTTTATTGGAAGGTAGGGGGAAGATTATACTATTTATCAATAAAAGAATCTCAACTCCATTAGGAACCTTTCTGCACGATGCGTTTCCATCATAGACTTAAATTTCTGCTGAGATCGAACTGTCTGCAGTCATTGTCTCCATGCTGGGAGGGCTTGTTTGTGCCTGAAAATTGTCCATCTTTCTTAATTTTACCAACAGGTCTAACAATGTTTATGGGAAGAAGTGATGTTTTGTTTTGCGTAGGTTTCTCATGAATTTATGAATTGTAAAAAAAAAATTACCAAAAGGCCAACCAAAATTCAAAGACCTCCCTCCTCATGATGGGCTGGAAGCCAGTTAGCTTCTTTATGTTTCTCCTGGAGAAGAGGAGGCTGAAAGGAGACCTCATTGCTCTCTACAACTCCCTGAAAGGAGGTTGTAGAGAGGAGGGAGTTGGGCTCTTCTTCCAGGGGACAGGGGACAGGACAAGAGGGAATGGCTTCAATCTCCACCAGGGGAGATTTAGGCTAGAGATTAGGAGGAAGGTTTTCCCAGAAAGGGTGATTGGGCATTGGAATAGGCTGCCCAGGGAGGTGGTTGATTCCGCTTCCCTGGAGGTGTTTAAGGGACGGGTGGATGAGGTCTTGAGGGACTTGGTTTAGTGTTTGATAGGAATGGTTGGACTAGAAGATCTGATGGGTCTCTTCCAACCTGGTGATTCTATGATTCTATGATTCTATGATTCTATGTCTCATCCACAAATGCAACCCTGAAGGATGAGTGGATGGAAAGTACTGGCAAACCTGGAAGAGTCAGTGGTAACCTAAGAATTTAACCCAGAAGGAACCCGAGAGGGAACGTGAGGAGTCAGCTGGTCCGTAAGGTGCTGTGCAAACACACAGGTAGCAAGTGAAGAATTTGTGCTTGGGAGAAATGTCAGCAGGATTGCAGTATCCTGAGAACCCTGAAGAGAACAGTGCTCCAGTGTGTGAGTTGCAGCAGATCTTTATCAATCAGCAAAAAGAAAGAATGAGTCCAGATATATCCATGATTCATTCCAATGAGATGGTGATACTGGCTCCTATTACCCATGATGTCCCCACCCTTGCAGACAAGGCCACGTACTTTGGTCTCTTAATAGGGACTTTGTGTACTAACTAAACAAAAATAAATCTCTTCTCAGAACTCTTAATGTTTAGTATAAGCTATTTGCATCACAATAACATGGGTGGCAATAACACTGAGAAATCAGCACTCCTTTTAATTGCTAAGTCATTGCCCTTTCACCAATCAATAGTCCCAGATCTTTTCTAAGGGAACAGTGTTTATTCCCTTTTCTATTTATTCCCTATTCTAAGGGAATAGTGTTTGATAGGAATGGTTGGACTCAGTGATCCGATGGGTCTCTTCCAACCTGGTGATTCTATTCTACGACTCTATGAACGTTTTCCCCAGAGGGGAAAGATTCTTGCACGAGGAAATCTCATGTGATCTTAGGAAATAAAGATTTCAAGTTGATTGAAGATTTGAGATCTGGTTTGTGTAGGTAACTCTGGTCTTAGAACCTTGGAATTACTGACAGCAGGGTCTTCTGGTCCAAGGTCATAGTCTTACCCTCAGTGTTGCACGGTTCTTGGTGCGTGGCTGTGTAAACTCTGTTTATTTGAACATGGGATCACTTCCATGAACCAAGATTGTGGGGGTAGTTCATAGATGTATCTCTGAGCCAAATCAATGTGCTGCTGCTTTTCATTGGTTCCAGAGAAAGTGCAAGATGAAGCTCCTTCAGGCCACAGTGTTTCTTCTAATCTCTAGCCTATATCTCCCCTGGCGGAGCTTGAGGGAACGGCCTCAAACTCTGCCAGGGGAGATTTAGGCTAGAGATTAGGAGGAAGTTTTTCACACAAAGGGTCATTGGGCATTGAAACAGGCTGCCCAGGGAGGTGGTTGATTTACCTTCCCTGGAGGTGTTTAAGGGACAGGCAGACGAGGTGCTGAGGGACATGGGTTGGTGTTTGATAGGAATGGTTGGACTCAATGATCCGGTGGGTCTCTTCAAACCTGGTTGTTCTATGATTCTATGATTCTGTGATTCTTTAACAACAAGGTCAAAGCATCTGTGTACAGGGTTAAAAGAACTGCTAGTAGTTCTAAGTTGTCACATCAGTGAGTAGAACTGGTTCAGCACCAAAAAGTTTTCTTTCTCCCCATCCGCAATCTGAAGAAAGCAGTTGACAATTGCACTGGTTGTTGTTGCTTCACAGTTCATTGAAAGGGACCTTATACCACACTTCCATATAATCATAGAACAATCAGGTTGGAAGAGACCCATCGGATCATCGAGTCCAACCATTCCTATCAAACACTAAGCCATGTCCCTCAGGACCTCATCCACCCGTCCCTTAAACACCTCCAGGGAAGGTGAATTAACCACCTCCCTGGGCAACCTATTCCAATGCCCAATGACCCTTTTCATCAAAAACTTCCTCCTAATCTCCAGCCTAAATCTCCCCTGGTGGAGCTTGAGGCCATTCCCTCTTGTCCTGTCCCCTGTCCCTTGGGAGAAGAGCCCAGCTCCCTCCTCTCTACAACCTCCTTTCAGGTAGTTGTAGAGAGTAATGAGGTCTCCTCTCAACCTCCTCTTTCCACCTTGTGCCCAGGACAGTCGAGAGTATGTGTATCTCCTTCGTGAACTCTGGTGATTTACTGCTCTGCATGTAACAAATCTGGCACCAGCCTCAGAGTGACTAAATATGTAAAGCTACAGACTGTGGAGGTTCAAAAGTACCTTCAGCCTGAGGCTCTGGTGTTTGGAAAACAGGTGGGTGGATAGACAGCTGGAGGTAGCAACTACGTAGCCTGTAGACTGTAAATCACTGATGGGTCTTAGTCCGAAGTGATCTTCACTGACCTGTACAAATGCCTTCACACAGTTAATCCCAGGGAGCAAAGTTTTTTTCACAGAAAGGGTCACTGAGCACTGTCCGATGCCGCCCAGGGAGGGGGTTGAGTCACCTTCCCTGGAGGTGTTTTAGGGGATGGGTGGACAAGGTGCTGAGGGACATGGGTTAGTGTTTGATAGGAATGGTTGGACTCGATGATCCAGTGGGTCTCCTCCAACCTGGTTGTTGTATGATTTTATGGTTCTATGAAAGCCTGAGCTTTGGAATCTCTGTCTTACGGTATAGTTGGCTCTTCGTGGGGGTTGCAAGCCCCAGCTACTGGTGCAGTGAACATGGAGTTTGCAATCACTTCGTTTTTCCATAGTGGCAGCGAGATATCCCTTACAGCTATTCAAATGAAAGAGAGAAGAAACTATTTCAAAGAAATGTCTTATAATTAAGATAAATATTGAGTGTTACAGTAACTCCGCATTTATTTACTTGGGATCATCTTCCTACCTGCTCCACTGGTGCAAACAGGGAATTCCAAAGGGAAGTCAATATTTGGGAGTTGTTTTGTGTAGAACTAACTGGTTTCCAAAACCCCACCTTAACTTTAGTGTGAGTCTGTGGAAAGAATTTTCCACTTGTTTTGGATCATTTTTGGCTCTGTGGTAAAAGACCTGCACAAGTGTTTGGGACTTTTTGATTATGAAAGATCATTTTATTAAATGTTATGACTGTGACTTCAGAGTCAGACTACTGCAAAATAGCTACTGTTATGTCCTCGGGGAGCAGGCTGTCCCTGTAAAAGAACATTTCGCATTTCTAAGTCTTAGTTCAACTTTTTAGCCTTACAATAGAAGTACAAGGTAAGTGAATTATAGAAGCTCTGTAATAACATTTACTCTCCTTATATCTTAGCTGCCCATAGTAGATGGACAGTTTTTTTTAGGCAGCAGGAGAAAAACAGACTTGCCAAATGGATTGGAAACTAGCATGGGGTCCGCAGCATTTTTGTGGAGCCATTCGCTGTGCATGACTGAAGGTCACCACTTCCACTGTGCCTCAATTCCCTTAATTATTGAAGAACTTAATATTTCACCTGCTGTAGAGAACTGTAGGAGTGCATAGGATATACCAGGAATGAAGAGTTTTCAGAGCTCAGATGCTGTAGCACTTGAGGCTGTACGAATTACTTAGGCATAATTTAGCTCATTTGAAAGGGAAAGGCTGAGGATGTGGTCTACCTGGACTTCAGTAAAGCCTTGGACACAGTTTCTCCCAGCATTCTGCTACGGAAACTGTCACCTCTGGCCTGGACAGGCGCACACTCTCCTGGGTAGAAAACTGGCTGGATGGTCGGGCCCAGAGAGTGGTGGGAAATGGTGTTAAGTCCAGCTGGAGGCCAGTGACAAGTGGGGTTCCCCAGGGCTCAGTGCTGGGTCCAGCCCTGTTCAATGTCTTCATCAATGACCTGGATGAAGGTATCGAGTACTCCCACAGCAAGCTTGCAGATGACACTGAGCTGGGAGGGAGCGTGGATCTGCTGGAGGGTCAGGAGGCTCCAAAGGGATCTGAAGAGGCTGGATCCATGGGCTGAGACCAGTGGGATGAGGTTTAACATGACCAAATGTCGGGTCCTTTGCTTGGGGCACAACAACCCTATGCAGAGCTCCAGACTGGGAGAAGTCTGTCTAGAAAACTGCCAGTAGGAGAGGGACCTGGGGGTGTTGGTTGGCAGTCGACTGACCATAAGGCAGCAGTGTGCCCAGGTGGCCAAGAAGGCCAATGGCATCTTGGCTTGGATCAGAAATGGTGTGATCAGCAGGTCCAGGGAGGTTCTTCTCCCTCTGGACTCAGCACTGGTGAGGCCGCTCCTTGAATCCTGTGTTCAGTTGTGGGCCCCTCAGCACAAGAAGGATGTTGAGGCTCTGGAGCGAGTCCAGAGAAGAGCCACGAGGCTGGTGAAGGGGCTGGAGAACAGGCCTTATGAGGAACATCTGAGAGAGCTGGTGGTGTTTATCCTGGAGAAGAGGAGGCTGAGAGGAGACCTCATTAATGTCTACAACTCCCTGCAAGGAGGTTGTAGAGAGGAGGGAGCTGGGCTCTTCTCCCAAGGGACAGGGGACAGGACAAGAGGGAATGGCCTCAAGCTCCACCAGGGGAGATTTAGGCTAGAGATTAGGAGGAAGTTTTTCATGGAAAGGGTCACTGGGCATTGGAATAGGTTGCCCAGGGAGGTGGTTGATTCCCCTTCCCTGGAGGTGTTTAAGGGATGAGTGGATGAGGTCCTGAGGGACATGGGTTAGTGTTTGATAGGAATGGTTGGACTCGATGACCCGATGGGTGTCTTCCAACATGGTGATTCTATGATTCTATGGAATATAGGTTATTTAATTCTTATGTTCGTAATTTGATTGATGTTATTTTCACTCAAAATGTTCTGACGCCCTTTGACATGGAGACTTTGGTGTCACTGAATTTAACTCCAATGCAGAAGTTGATATTTAAGAATGACGGGCGTAAAAGAATTGAGATAGATACAGAAAAGAATCAATATTTACGTCAGGATGATCCTTTACGTGCTGCCACTGTTCCTATGATGATGGGGCAAGGCGATTTTGCAGCACTGCGGGTGCAGGCTCGATTCTTGAGGGACTTGGTTTAGTGTTTGATAGGAATGGTTGGACTAGAAGACCCGATTGGTCCCTTCCAACCTGGTTGTTCTATGATTCTATGTTTCTATGATTCTATGATTATCTTCTAAAATCTTGCAGCAGTCACAGTCCTTGGCTGCTGCTGCCTTAAAAATCCTTCCCGAGTCAGGGACTCCTACTCCTCCTTATGTTAAGATTACGCAGGGAGCACAGGAGTCTTTTACAGCTTTTTTAGATAGGTTACGATCAGCCATCGAAAAGTCTCCTAATATATCTTCTGATATCATTCTGAGGGAATGACCTCGAGCTCCACCAGGGGAGATTTAGGCTGGAGATTAGGAGGAAGTTTTTCACAGAAAGGGCCATTGGACATTGGAACAGATAGGAAAGGTTGGAAGAGAAGATCCTATGGGTCCCTTCTAACCTGGTTGTTCTATGATTCTATGATTCTATGATTCCCTGGAGGTGTTTAAGGGACGGGTGGACGAGGTGCTGAGGGACATGGTTTGGTGTTTGATGGGAACGGTTGGACTCAATGATCCGGTGGTTCTCTTCCAACCTAGTTGTTCCATGATTCTATGATGCTAAAGCAGCTGTTCTTCTGGGTCTGGCTGCACAGGATGCTAACTGTGTTTGTAAACGTATTTTAGCAGGTCTTGCTAAAACAGCTGGAAGTGTATAAATGATTGAGGCATGTGATCGAGCAGATTTCTTTTTGGAAAAGGATAAAGTCGTCTTGTATTCCAGTGCACATGCTGACAACTTGGCTACAGCAATCCAACCAATGGTAAAATCAGGTGTTGGCCATGCACGGCTTGGGGCTTGTTTCCTCTGTGGTTCAAAGGGTCATTTTCCTAACAATTGTCCTAAGGCTAAACCTCCTGCAGCTGTTCCAACACAATTTATAGACAAAGTTTGTAATCGTTGTCGAAAAGCTGACCATACAGCCAGAGAATGTCGTTCTCAGTATGGTAAGAACGGGGAATTGTTTAAAGGTTCGGGAAACTTGCAAACGAGCGCTCAGGGGAGGGGTGCGAGGACACAAAATCAATCCCGTTTTTCACACAGAATCACAGAACAACCAGGTTGGAAGGGACCCATTGGATCTTCTAGTCCAACCATTCCTATCAGACACTAAACCAAGTCCCTCAAGACCTCATCCACCCGTGCCTTAAACACCTCCAGGGAAGGGGAATCAACCACCTCGAGTGAACGAGGTGCTGAGGGACATGGTTTAGTGTTTGATAGGAATGGTTGGACTCGATGATCTGGTGGGTCTCTTCCAACCAGGTCATTCTGTGATTCTGTGATTATTTGCTCCTCCTGTAGCACTTACTCATTTATCACTTGCATTAAACTCACTGACCTGCTGGGCAGGAAAACAAATGAATATAACCTCACAAATTTTGTATGATCTAGCTGCTGAGGCTGATGGTCTTCGGAAAACCACCCTCCAAAACAGAGCTGCAGTTGATTCTTTGCTCTTACCACATGGCCATGACTGCAAATAATTTGCAGGCACGTGCTCTTTTAATTTGACTGATTGACCTCAATCAATCCATTCAAAACTGGACAGTTGCAGGAAAACATGAACAAGTTGATCATGCAAAAGAATCCGCTGGATGACTGGTTGAGATCATTGGGTTTTGATGGTTGTCTATTAGGAATGGTTGGGCTCGATGATCCGATGGGTCTCTTCCAACCTGGTTGTTCTATCATTCTATGATTCTATGATTGCATTAGCTTTGGTGAAATATGGAGGTCTTATTTTAATCGCCATTGTACTTATTTTGATCCTTTTTCCCATGCATTTTGCAATGTGCAGCAGGCATGCTCCAAACCATTTCCTTTTCAGTTTTTTTGAAAACAGAGAGGGGTAGCTGTGGGTCTCGCTGCTCTCAAGTAAGCCCAATTAGCGAAGTTTTGAAGAGTTCCTTATCCCAAGGACAAGCCATGGAACAGCAAGGATGGAAGAGAAGGAAGTGGGGTTGGACACGGTTTAATGTTTGATGGGAATGGTTGGACTCGATGATCCGATGGGTCTCTTCCAACCTGGTTGTTCTATGATTCTAAGTGGGCTGAAGAGTGTTCCGGATCTTTATGAATAATGTGTCTCGTTAGACCTAATTAACTGTGTATTGTCTAGCTTTTAGGTGCCACCTGAGTAAACATATATCTAATTGTATCTTATGAAGTAATTACTATGAAAATGTCATGGTAACACGACATGGTAAGAGTCTATGGTAAGAATAGATAAGCACATATCATAGAAAAGATATAAATATGTTAGAGAAACATCAATAAAGTGGATACTTGCCGCGTTGATATTGAGTGTATTGCAGTATCTCAGCTCTGTCTCCGCAACAGAGGAGAGCCCAGGCTAGCTGGGCTCTAAGGCTCTGGATGCTTTTTGTCATGTTTTGGCTCTGAACTCCTTGTTTTCTGTACTTCCTAATTACTTTTCATTGCAAGGCACAACTTAGTTCATCTCACAGGAATTTGTTTACTGTTCTCCACAATCTGAAGCCTACTTCCTGCTCAGTTTTCAGCTTGGGAATTACCTTTCTCCACACACTCTGAAGTTCAGATTAGGTAATTTCTTCTTTTTCCACTTTTTGCCTTACTCCTGAAAGCAGCACAACTACCTACTGAAGTACATTGACTGTCCTGCAGCTGCATTTTTCAGATTTTTTTCAGTATGGATAAAGTTTTTTCAAGTTAAGAGGATGTATTGCTTGCTGGATGCTGATCGGTAATATTTCATCGGAGTAAAAGCAGCAAAACCAAACCAGGTGCTTTAAAGCACAGTCTGATGTGGTTTGTACCTTATTTTTCACTAGCTTGGTTCTGTGAGAATGTAGTGTTAGTTTGCAACCTGGTTTTATTTCCTCCATTTTTCCCCTCTTCATATCTTCTTTTTCCTCCTTTTTCCTCCTGACTTTCTATCCTAGTTTTTCTCCCCTTCCCCATAATATTTTGTATGCATCGTGGGATGTTGCCAAGATAAGGAATTTGATTATGTGAAGAAGCTCTGACAAAGCATTGTGGACAGTCTAGATCTTTCTTCCACTCTTCTACCATGTCTCTTATTTCAGGGCTTGAACCTACTGAGGAACCTTAATCTCCAACCCATTTTCTTGGGAGTCCATGTAATGCTTAAGACTAAACCCTCAAAGGTTATATGACTAAAGGAAGCAAGAATTCAGGAACCAGATCCGCTGTCCATGCAAACAAAATACTCATTTACTCTTGGGGGTGCCCTGGTAGACACCTGCATTGCTGTGCCATTTAAACAGCCTAGAGAAGAGGAGGCTGAGAGGAGACCTCATTGCTCTCTACAACTACCTGAAAGGAGGTTGTGGAGAGGAGGGATCTGGGCTCTTCTCCCAAGGGACAGGGGACAGGACAAGAGGGAATGGCCTCAAGCTCCACCAGGGGAGATTTAGGCTAGAGATTAGGAGGAACTTTTTCACAGAAAGGGTCATTGGGCAGTGGCAGAGGCTGCCCAGGGAGGGCGTTGATTCACATTCCCTGGAGGGGTTTAAGGGACAGATGGATGAGGTGCTGAGGGACATGGGTTAGTGTTTGACAGGAATGGTTGGGCTCGATGATCCGGTGGGTCTCGTCCAACCTGGTTGTTCTATGATTATTTTCAAGAACTACAATTAATAAACAACAATTCCTTTCTGGCTTTCTTCATTGGAAGCACAGAATTGCGACCAGGTCTAGAGCATGTGTCCTGCATGGTGTCTGCTGGAACAGAGTCAGAACTGCTCTAGACTTCAGACCCCACACTGTTAAGGGCAGACAGCCAGGGGTTTTAACACCTGGTGTGTGTCAGAGCCTGTGTTTCAGGGAGTCATCATCTCAAGGGACAGCAAAGCAGAAGGTAGAATGAAAACTGTGACATTCTGGATGGACAAGATCCATTCTAGTCTGATGCTGTGGTAGCAACAGACAAAACAGATGACAGAAAGATAATTCAAATTGGTATGAGTCTCAATAGGAAAAATCATAGAATCACAGAATCACCAGGTTGGAAGAGAACCACCGGATCATCAAGTCCAACCATTCCTATCAAACACTAAACCATGTCCCTCAGCACCTCGTCTACCCGCCCCTTAAACACCTCCAGGGAATGTGAATCAACCCCCACCCTGAGCAGCCTATTCCCAATGACCCTTTCTGTGAAGAATTTTTTCCTAATGTCCAGCCTAAATCTCCCCTGGTGGAGCTTGAGGCCATTCCCTCTTGTCCTGTCTCCTGTCCCTTGGGAGAAGAGCCCAGCTCCCTCCTCTCCACAACCTCCTCTTAGGGAGTTGTAGAGAGCAATGAGGTCTCCTCTCAGCCTCCTCTTCTCCAGGATAAACCCCCCCAGCTCTCTCAGACGCTCCTCATAAGGTCTGTTCTCTGGACCCCTCACCAACCTCGTTGCTCTTCTCTGGACTCAATCCAGAGCCTCAACATCCTTCTTGTGCTGAGGGGCCCACAACTGAACACAGGATTCAAGCTTTTCCAACTGTAGCTCTCCAAACTTGCCAGTCCCTCTGCATGGATGATGAGGACAGGTCACATCGCGTTGTTGACACAAAGATATGCATTTGCAGCACAGCCCAGGGGTGACAGAGGTGACTCTGCCTGTCTGTTTTACAAGAAGAGCTATTACATCAGTTCTCATTGGAAATTCCCCTGGCCAGACACCTCATGAAAATCGACGTTTTAACTGTTTAGACAGTAGCCAGCAACGTTTATGCAGGAACTTTTAAGCTCATTTAGCAATAACATATTTAAAACTACTGTCTTGCACAAGATTAGGAGGAAGTTTTTCACGGAAAGGGTCGTTGGGCATTGGAATAGGCTGCCCAGGGAGGTGGTTGATTCCCCTTCCCTGGAGGGGTTTAAGGGACGGGTGGACGAGGTGCTGAGGGACATGGGTTAGTGTTTGATGGGAATGGTTGGACTCGATGATCCGATGGGTCTCTTCCAACCTGGTGATTCAATGGTTCTATGAGAAAAAGCTGAAAACAGATGAAAATTATGTTGGTTTGCACTAACTGGCCAAATAACTGAATAAAACTGGCCAAATATTTTTAGCATTTATTTTAGTCTCATTCCAATAGAGTGTACAAAAAGCTGAATGTGAGACAGAGACATATAAATGAAAAGAATTTCCTTTCTCTTTTCTGAATTCTTATCAAGTTTTGTCAGTTTGCTTTTTTTTTTTTTTTTTTTTTCTCTAGTTTTGGGGTAATCCATGTACACAGCCCCTACCAAAGCAAAGGCTGTTTAGCTTCAGGAAAATTTCTCACTTTATTTTGGCTCAATCATCATCCTAATTTGCCTCTGAAAACACTTAAGGTAATTCTCCTTCATAAAAATTTCTAATTTAAGCTTATGTAATGAAAAGCTTAAAAAGAGAATGCAGAATTGTTCAAGATATTCCTTGAATTTCTCTTTTACCACTTATCCAAAAGATATTTGATAGGAATGGTTTTAGTAGAAGATCCAATGGGTCCCTTCCAACCTGGTTGTTCTATGATTCTATGATTCTATATCTGCAAATGGTTGGGTTTTTTTGATACTGAAATCAATAAATGGAGACAAGTATTCTTTAAAGTCATGATAAAGTTTGATAGAACAATATAAACCAGCAGTTGGAAATGAAAGTGCAACAGCAAAGTTGCAAAGAGTTCCGCAGACACGTTGGCTATTGAGAGGTTGCTGACACAAGTATCTTGACTGAAACAGTGGGAGAATCATAGAAATCATAGAATCATAGAACAATGAGGTTGGAAGGGACCCACCGGATTATCGAGTCCAACCATTCCTATCAAACACTAAACCAAGTCCCTCAAGACCTCATCCACCTGTGCCGTAAACACCTCCAGGGAAGGGGAATCAACCACCTCCTTGGGCAGCCTCTGACACTGCTCAATCACCTTTTCCTTGAAAAACTTCCTCCTAATCTCCAGCCTAAACCTCCCCTGGTGGAGCTTGAGGCCATTTCCTCTTGTCCTATCCCCTGTCACTTGAGAGAAGAGCCCAGCTCCCTCCTCTCCACAACCTCCTCTCAGGCAGTTGCAGAGAGCAATAAGATCTCTTCTCAACCTCCTCTTCTCCAGGATAAACACCCCCAGTTCTCTCAGTCATTCCTCATAAGGTCTGTTCTCCAGACCCTTCACCAGCCTCATTGCTCTTCTCTGGACTTGCTCCAGAACCTCAACATCCTTCTTGTGCTGAGGGGCCCAGAACTGAACACAGGATTCAAGGAGCGGCCTCACCAGTGCTGAGTCCAGAGGGAACAGAACCTCCCTGGCCCTGCTGGTCACACCATTTCTGATCCAAGCCAGGATGCCATTGGCCTTCTTGGCCACCTGGGCACACTGCTGGCTCATGGTCAGTCGCTGTCGACCAACACCCCCAGGTCCCTCTCCTCCTGGCAGTTTTCCAGCCAGGCTTCTCCCAGTCTGTAGCTCTGCATAGAGTTGTTGTGCCCCAAGTACAGAGCCTGACATTTGGACTTGTTAACCCTCATCCCATTGATCTCAGCCCATGGATCCAGCCTCCTCAGATCCCTTTGGAGCCTCCCAACCCTCCAGCAGATCCACACTTCCACCCAGCTCAGTGTCATGTGCAAACTTGCTCAGGGAGCACTCGATGCCTTCGTCCAGGACATTGATGAAGACATTGAACAGGGCTTGACCCAGCACTGAGCCCTGGGGACACCACTTGTCACTGGCCTCCAACTGGAGTTCACTCCATTTCCCACCACTCTCTGGGCCCTCCAGACAACCAGTTTTCTACCCAGGAGAGTGTCACCTGTCCAGGCCAGAGGTGACAGTTTCCGTAGCAGAATGTTACACCTCCTTTGTCATGAGAGACTGTGAAAAGCTGCCAGAAAGTCCCCTTTTGCCTGAATGACACAGTTGTCTTCTCCTTCATGTGTTTCGAGGCTTAAAAGACTGTGTCTTAAGTTATGGATGAACACCTGAGTAGCTGAAATTCTTGTCACTGAGGGGACTCTTTTTCAGAGTTCACACCCTGACGAGTGTGGGAAAAGTACTGGGCAGTCAGAACCAACTAATACACACAGTTTTGTCAAAGTGCTGGATAGGAAAAGTGCATTTATTATAAAGGGAATAGCTTGCTATTCCCTTTTTGCTGCTTTTCTCCTTTTTCTACTGCCTTTCTTTTTAAAAGCAATCACGTTGATATTTATCTTGATTCAGTTATTTCATTTTTTTTTTGTTTTTGTTCAGTCAGAATATTCTGAGACATCAATTTGCACGGTGCTTTCTCCCACCGGAGAGACAATTCAAAGGGTAATGTAGACCTCTTATTCCTAGTACATTCTTACACTGTAGCATATTAGGGGCTGAGTCTATCTCACTGCATAAACATTTAAAAATCATAGAATCATAGAACAACCAGGTTGGAAGAGACCCATTGGATGATTGAGTCCAACCAAAAAGTTCACCTCTGAAATGGAAACCCTTCTAAGTACCTTCGCCCATGCAAATGCCAAGTTGTTTCCACATATTTGAAAGACAAGGTCTTCAAATACTCACTTGGGTGTTTTAAGAAGAGAGATATGTAAAAGCAGAAGGTTCTAATCTTATATAGTAGAAGGTTCGAAATATTAGAAAAAAGTTAAAAGTGGAAGCTGTTCCATGAAAAAGTTGCTGAATTTTTTTTAGTGGACGATCGTGTGAAAATGCTGCTTAAAAAACTTTGAAAATGCTCTTTGCTAAAGGATGAGAAGCCCAAAATCTCTGCCTACTTTCGCGTTTCTTTACTCCTGCCTTGGAATGTTTTCAGCGACACATGCGGCAAACGGAGTTGTATTGCTTAACAGGGTTTGTTTCTTCTTTTCTTCTGTAGATACTTTAAACATAAGAATATTCATAGAATCATAGAGTCATAGAATAACCAGGTTGGAAGAGACCCACCGGATCATCGAGTCCAACCATTCCTATCAAACACTAAACCATGTCCCTCAGCACCTCATCCACCCGTCCCTTAAACCTCTCCAGGGAAGGGGAATCAACCACCTCCCTGGGCAACCTGTTCCAATACCCAGTGACCCTTTCTGGGAAAAACTTCCTCCTAATCTCTAGCCTAAATCTCCCCTGGTGGAGCTTGAGGCCATTCCCTCTTGTCCTGTCCCCTGTCCCTTGGGAGAAGAGCCCAGCTCCCTCCTCTCCACAACCTCCTTTCAGGTAGTTGTAGAGAGTAATGAGGTCTCCTCTCAGCCTCCTCTTCACTAGGCTAAACTCAGCATATTTAAATCTGTCCTTCTTTCATTGAACTGATGTGGGAGGAAAACAAAATAGCAGCTAACAGCCTCTTCCTATGTATCAAACTGATGAGGGTGGTACAAATATCTGCTATGAGTTCAGGGGTGAGAGTTGGGCTCTGTAGAAATAAGCACAAAGAACTAAAAAAAAAAAAAATCAAACCCGAACATTATTTTCCTTTGTCGCTTGGCTTTCTGCAGCCCAGTTCTCTTTCAACAAAAGGGTCCTTTAGATTCGCAGATATCTGAGGTTGTGGAAGAGGTGTTCAGTTTCACTGTCAGCTCCTACCAGCCCAAGCTAGGATTCAACAAGCTTTCACCAGCAAGCAGAAGAGCTGCCAATCAGGAGTTAAATACTGGGGTGAATAGTGCCTTTGTAAACATTTCTGTTGTGCCTTTGAAAGCACACAAGTCACAAAACAAAGCATCTTTTGACAGTGCGTGAAAAACAAAACTGAAATGCTTCAACAACCTTTTGCCACTAGAAAGTTGACCACACGCACTCTGGAATTGAATGCTCTTTGTCAGGCAAGACCAAAGCTTGTGCTCTGGGATGTAACCACCGGACAGAACCACAGGGTAGCTGTTTGCCTTAAAAAAAGGTGTTTCTTAGTTATGTGAGTCATCTGGTTGCATTTTTATTTACCTTCACAGACTACCTGCAGTCATATCTGGCCTCTTCTCCCAAGTGACAGGACAAGAGGGAATGGCCTCAAGCGCCACCAGGGGAGATTTAGGCTAGAGAATAGGAGGAAGTTTTTCCCGGAAAGGGTCATTGGGCATTGGAACAGGCTGCCCAGGGAGGTGGTTGATTCACCTTCCCTGGAGGTGTTTAAGGGACGGGTGGACGAGGTCTTGAGGGACATGGTTTAGTGTTTGATAGGAATGGTTGGACTCGATGATCTGATGGGTCTCTTCCAACCTGGTTGTTCTATGATTCTATTGTTCATCATTGTATTCATCGTGACCAAGTTTCCATTCTAAAGGCATTAGAGAGACATTGGACGGTTTCCAGGTCTTCACTCAGATCTGACATATTTTAAGTTCTATGAAATGAAACTGTTGGAATGGACCCAGAGGAGGCTAGAAAGGTGATCATAGGGCTGGAGCACCTTCCGTACGAGGACAGGCTGAGAGAGTTTGGGCTGTTCAGCCTGAAGAAGAGGAGGCTCCAAGGAGACCTTATAGTGACCTTCCAGTACCTGAAGGGGCTACAAGAAAGCTGGGGAGGGACTGTTCAGGGGCTTTTGGTGATAGGATGAGGGACGATGGGTATAAACTGGAGAGAGGCAGATTCAGACTAGACCTTAGGGAAGAATTTCTTCACCGTGAGAGTGATGAGGCCCTGGTCCAGGTTGCCAAGGGAAACTGTGGCTGCCCCATTCCTGGAGGGGTTCAGGGACAGGTTGGATGGAGCCTTGGACATCTGATCTAGTGGGAGGTGTCCCTGCCCATGGCAGGGGATTGGAACTGGATGATCTTTAAGGTCTCTTCCAACCCAAAATAGTCTATGATTACACGATCCTATGAAATAAAGCCCCATGTTGACTAATTTTCTCGACTGGAAGAATCAGAATTTGAGTCTGTGTTGGTTTTTCCTTTGTTAGATGCTGATTGCACTTGGTGTGACAGGCTCAGCCTTCCTGTCTGGTACACACAGAGAAAGCAGGGGGTAAGTCAGGCTTACAGAAGGTCTTTTTCTGAGTGACGTCCTGATTCAGTTAAGCCATGAAAGCACATCTCTGACTCTAAATATAGGGATGATTGAAGCTAATCGTGGCTTTAAAGAGAGAAAAACAAATTCCTGAACTGCTGGTCAACCGTTGAGATGTTTTTGTTGTCTTCTAGTTGTCTTCTACGAGTGGCTCCACTGTTACTCCTGCAGTAAAGTCTTTCTGAACGTGAAGTGCAGATGGGAGTGATGGAGGCAAAGAAAGAGAAACAGTTTTTTAAGAGGCAGTAGGAAAAAGAAGATCCTTGTATGCACGAAGGAAATATTTTCCTTTCATGGAGGCTTATACCTCCTGTACAGGAGAGTCTCAATGACAGAAAACATTGCAGGTGGTGATAGAAGGGGAGCACTTATCTTGAGTTGCATAATCACACTTGCAGAACTGAATATTCAGCCTTGTTTGGACTAAAGGGCACGTTGGCTAAAGCTCCCAGTTTATCTGCTGCTTTTACTGTAACTGGTTTTTTTTTTTTTTTTTAAATTTCCACTGGTGCTGGAAGGACAGCTGGCAGTACTTCACCCAAGTCCTGGTGGATTCAACAGCAGCACCACTGCTGTCAGAGCCTGCTCGGAGGTGGCCAGAAGTCCAAATCCTCTTGGGAAAATTAACCGTAGGACTATGTGTCCTAGGTCCTGGTTTGTTGTTGTTTGGGTTGGATTTTGTTTTCCTTTTTTCACACAGTCGTCTGCTTAGTGCTCATATGCAACAAATGCCAAATGCCGGGTCCTGCACTTGGGGCACAACAACCCTATGCAGAGCTACAGACTGGGAGAAGCCTGGCTGGAAAACTGCCAGGAGGAGAGGGACCTGGGGGTGTTGGTCGACAGCGACTGACCATGAGGCAGCAGTGTGCCCAGGTGGCCAAGAAGGCCAATGGAATCCTGGCTTGGATCAGAAATGGTGTGACCAACAGGGCCAGGGAGGTTCTTCTCCCTCTGGACTAAGCACTGGTGAGGCTGCTCCTTGAATCCTGTGTTCAGTATTGGGCCCCTCAGCACAAGAAGGATGTTGAGGCTCTCGAGCAAGTCCAGAGAAGAGCAACGAGGCTGGTGAAGGGGCTGGAGAACAGGCCTTATGAGGAACGTCTGAGAGAGCTGGGGTTGTTTAGCCTAGAGAAGAGGAGGTTGAGAGGAGACCTCATTACTCTCTACAACTCCCTGAGAGGAGGTTGTAGAGAGGAGGGAGCTGGGCTCTTCTCCCAAGGGACAGGGGACAGGACGAGAGGGAATGACCTCAAGCTCCACTAGGGGAGATTTAGGCTGGAGATTAGGAGGAAGTTTTTCACAGAAAGGGTGATTGGGCATTGGAATAGGCTGCCCAGGGAGGTGGTTGATTCCCCTTCCCTGGAGGTGTTTAAGGGACGGGTAGATGAGGTCTTGAGGGACTTGGTTTAGTGTTTGATAGGAATGGTTGGACTAGAAGATCCGATGGGTCCCTTCCGACCTGGTTGTTCTATGAATCTATGAATTCTATGAAATTTGTGTATTATTTTTAGTCATCTAGCTTATTTTACATACCAGTCAACCCCTCTCTGAAGGAGCTTAAGTCTGTCCTACAGTTGTTACGTTTTCAGGAAAGTAATTTTCACGAGTTACCTCAAGTTACACCAGCTGTTCCCCTTCGGACAGTCGCTCTGTTTCTGTGCTAATCTTCACAAATTTACAGCTGAATTAACCAGTGTCTTTTATCTGTAGGTCCCCTGAGGTCAGCTCAGCTGACTGTAATCTTCCATTTAGATTTTAAAATTCAACCAGCCCCAGTAAAAGTCAACTTTATGTACACTCGACAACATTCCCTTTACAGCAGTCATGTTGCCCAACTCCAGGTGTATTTGGTAGGAAGGTCTGCAATTCTTTAAATCACTGGGAAAAGAGATAAATTCTCTGAAAGATGAAGACCTATCAGCACTGGAAATGCAAGAGATGGACTGAACTTGAATATAGTTGAAAAAAAGGTGAATAAGGAAGGCATCTGAGTAACTGCAGGAGGTGTTTTTTTTCCCCAAACAGAGTTTCTTCTGGGTAGATTTCTTAGCATATGAATATTCATTTAAAATGGGATCTGGAAATTTAAGATAGAAATGTGAATCTTTTGGTGTACATCTAGCCTGCAGCTTCTTCTGAAGGGAGTGCCACTAGGTAGGACGCAGGGTGGGACAAACTTCCTTTAAATTAATAGATATAACCCCTGTTCTTAATTTTAAGCAGATCACTACAAGATTACTCCAACAGGAGAAGAAAATAATCAAACTCCTGAGGTAGAAGTGATTTCTAAATACTGCCTGAGCTGAGAATATATGCACATTGTCACATGAAAGGATTCTCCCTCTGGACTCAGCACTGGTGAGGTCGCTCCTTGAACACTATGTCCAGTTCTGGGCCCCTCACCACAAGAAGGATGTTGAGGCTCTGGAGAGAGTCCAGAGAAGAGCAACGAGGCTGGGGAAGGGGCTAGAGAACAGAACCTATGAGGAGCGGCTGAGAGAACTGGGGGTGTTTATCCTGGAGAAGAGGAGGCTGAGGGGAGACCTCATTACTCTCTACAACTCCCTGAGAGGAGGTTGTGGAGAGGAGGGAGCTGGGCTCTTCTCCCAAGTGACAGGGGACAGGACAAGAGGGAATGGCCTCAAGCTCCTCCAGGGGAGATTTAGGCTAGAGATTAGGAGGAAGTTTTTCACAGAAAGGGTCATTGGGCATTGGAATAGGCTGCCCAGGGAGGTGGGTGATTCACCTTCCCTGGAGGTGTTTAAGGGACGGGTGGATAAGGTCTTGAGGGACATGGTTTAGTGTTTGATAGGAATGGTGGGACTAGAAGATCCGATGGGTCCCTTCCAACCTGGTTGTTCTATGATTCTATGATTCTATGATCTAGCACCCAAGAGGAAAGCTAAAGTGTAGGATTTGGGATCTGTGGAGCTGTGTGGGAAGGAGTTGTTGTTTCCCATGGCTCTCACCTTGGCACGAAGGATCCTTCCAGCCAGGTCTTGCCAACAGAGTAAAACTGTAGTCTTGGAATGCAGAGCCGAAAATATCTGGGTGGATCCCAGATATTTTTTCCTTTTGTAGCATTCCTATTGTAACTATTAAAAAACCTGTCTTTGAGCTTTGCATTTGCAGTCGGTGCTTGTTGTAAGACATTTTGATGTGTAGTTGTTTGGTCCACTGAAGTCAATGAAACAACAGTGACATAAATCACCCAAGTCTTAATCCTGCCTGTGGCTTGAAGCCCTGGCTCATGATGTTTCCCTTGCATGTTTTGCAGCAGGAGAAGAAAAAGCATTAGGGAGAAGTGGCTTTGCTGGTTTGTACCAGAAACTGTTTATTTTCTTTTTTTTCTTCTTCTTTTTTTTTTAATCTGTTAGTTTATTTGTAAAATAGACAGTACCTATCAAAGGTGACACTCAGTTGAAAACCAACTGGATGGTGACTGAATATAGAATCATAGAACAACAAGGTTGGAAGGGACCCATCGGATCTTCGGGTCCAGTCATTCCTATCAAACACTAAACCAAGTACCTCAAGACCTCATCCACCCATCCCTTAAACATCTCCAGGGAAGGGGAATCAACCACCTCCCTGGGCAGCCTATTCCAATGCCCAATGACCCTCTGTGTGAAAAACCTCCTCCTAATCTCCAGCCTAAATCTCCCCTGGTGGAGCTTGAGGCCATTCCCTCTCGCCCTGTCCCCTGGCACTTGGGAGAAGAGCCCAGCTCCTTCCTCTACACAACCTCCCTTCAGGTAGTTGTAGAGAGGAATGATGTCTCCTCTCAGCCTCCTCTTCTCCAGGCTAAACACCCCCAGCTCTCTCAGACACTCCTCATAAGGCCTGTTCTCCAGACCCCTCACCAGCTTCATTGCTCTTCTCTGGACTCACTCCAGAGCCTCAACATCCTTCTTGTGCTGAGGGGACCACAACTGAACAGGATTCAAGGAGTAATCTCACCAGTGCTGAGTCCAGAGGGAGAATAACCTCCCTGGACCTGCTGGTCACACCATTTCTGATCCAAGCCAGGATGCCATTGGCCTTCTTGGCCACCTGGGCACACTGCTGCCTCATGGTCAGTCGCTGTCGACCAACCCCCCCAGGTCCCTCTCCTCCTGGCAGTTTTCCAGCCAGGCTTCTCCCAGTCTGTAGCTCTGCATAGGGTTGTTGTGCCCCAAGTGCAGGACCCGGCATTTGGCCGTGTTAAACCTCATCCCATTGGACTCAGCCCATGTTTACAGCCTGTTTAGGTCCCTTTGCAGAGCCTCTCGACCCTCCAGCAGATCGACACTTGCACACAGCTTAGTGTCATCTGCAAACTTGCTCAGGGAGCACTCGATGCCTTCATCCAGGTCATTGATGAAGACATTGAACAGAGCTGGATCCAGCACTGAGCCCTGGGGAACACCACTTGTCACTGGTCTCCAGCTGGACTTAACACCATTTCCCACCACTCTCTGGGCCCGGCCATCCAGCCAGTTTTCTACCCAGGAGAGGTAGAAAATATCAGGTCATTTGTGCTATACGTGTATTGTCAAGCAGGGTAACATAGCAGGAGTGGGTCTACAAAAACAACAGGGGCCAAGGACTGTGTATTCAACAACATATTCATTCCAGTAGGTTTTATTTCAGACTGGTTCTGATCTGACCTGCAAATTGAAAACTCACAAGTGGTCGGAGCACTTCATAGGCATGTCTGGGTTAGCGTTATCTGCAAGCAATCCAGATAATATGCCTCAAGACCTCTCTGTAGTGTGGTATGCAGGAAAAACCAGGAGGTTCGTTTTGAATTTGTGCTCTTGGTCTGGCCTAAAATGTAAGAAGCATGTTGGTTTTTTTTCCATTCTGTCCCCAAGGCACGTTATCAGTTCTATATTCTGCAATAAGAGCACAGTCTGGGAATGGTCTGGCAAGTTCTTCCCTTGCCAAAAGTCTTCATAGAACCACAGAATCATAGAACAACCAGGTTAGAAGGGACCCATCGGATCTTCTAGTCCAACCATTCCTATCAAACACTAAACCAAGTCCCTCAAGACCTCATCCACCTGTGCCTTAAACACCTCCAGGGACGGTGACTCAAAACCACCTCCCTGGGCAGCCTGTTCCAATGCCCAATGACCCTTTCTGGGAAAAACCTCCTCCTAATCTCTAGCCTAAATCTCCCCTGGCAGAGCTTGAGGCCATTCCCTCTCGTCCTGTCCCCTGTCACTTGGGAGAAGAGCCCAGCTCCCTCCTCTCTACAACCTCCTTTCAGGTAGTTGTAGAGAGCAATGAGGTCTCCTCTCAGTCTCCTCTTCTCCAGGATAAACACCCCCAGCTCTCTCAGCTACTCTTCATAGGTTCTGTTCTCCAGCCCCTTCCCCAACCTCGTTGCTCTTCTCTGGACTTGCTCCAGAGCCTCAACATCCTTCTTGCTACTGGATTAGAGGTAGCCTTGCTTGCAAAAGGATGATTTTTAAACCGAAGTGAAACATCTCTGGTGCATAAAAATATGGCGCTGTTGACACACCTCTGAGTCTTGGCAAAGAGCAGCTGTTCCTTATTTTTCAAGTGCACTGAAAAGAAGACGAGTTCAGCTGGAGAACTCGAGACATGGAGTGGTAATGGCTTAGAATTGGTGCTCTCTTGTTCAGGCAAAGTGACTCAAAAAGCTTCATACTGGACCCAGGCAAGCTCCCTGAGACACTACCAACACAAGTGCCAAAGTTATGTTAGCAACCAAGGTTTGGCCAATAATTTTTTACCTGGAGAGGGAATTACTGAGATATCAGTCTCACTGCTGAAGTTTTAAACCTCTTGAGTCATATACTTTTGGGGTTTGTTGTGCCCAAATGACCAATGACTCTTTATTTTTGATAAAGTGCCCACAGATCAGAGAACAGACAAGGAGGTTTGGTGTCACGAAAAAAATTAATCAGTGTGAATATTTGATTATAATCCTTCCTGAAATAAATCTGAAACCAGTGTTAGCACCAATATTGCAGCTGGTTTGAGCACTTTCCAGAGGGTAGTTGGAGGTGGCCCTGACAGCTGCTCTGAACTGTCATGTTGCACATTCCACAGTTTAAACAGTAATTTTTTTTTTGCAATCTCTGCATCATCAGCTCTGGGGTGTTTGTCTGTAATGTTTAATGTTTAAAGAGGTCAATATTTAAAGAGATCTGTGACTGCAAATAAAACCTCTAGGTTGCTTTAAAGTTAATGTGTCACACACTCTGATGGCAACAGAGAACAGGAACTGTCACTGACAAAGCGTCGGTGCCTCTGTTAAGACAAGAAATTATGGTGCCAAGAGAACCACCAGGGAGAAAGACTATTTAAAACTGGTGACGCAGTTTCCAAGTATCTTAGTGAAGTTCACAGAAGCTTAAAGGAAAACCTCTATTTGTTAATCCTATTCAAGACGTGCAAGGGCACAACACAGTGTGAATAGAATAAAAACAGGGGAGAGTGGACTTGCCAACGTGGGGAAACGAACGTCCCTGCCTCACTACCCTCACCATAAAGAATTTCCAGTGACAAGTGGTGTCCCCAGGGCTCAGTGCTGGGTCCAGCCCTGTTCAATGTCTTCATTAATGACCTGGCTGAAGGCATCGAGTGCTCCCTCAGCAATTTTGCAGATGACACAAAGCTGTGTGCAAGTGTGGATCTGCTGGAGGGTAGGGAGAATCCAAAGGGACCTAAACAGGCTGGATCCATGGACTGAGTCTAATGGGATGAAGTTTAACACGGCCAAATGTTGGGTCCTGCACTTGGGGCACAACAACCCTGAGCAGAGCTACAGAATGGGAGAAGTCTGGCTGGAAAACTGCCAGGAAGAGAGGGACCTGGGGGTGTTGGTCGACAGCGACTGACCATGAGCCAGCAGTGTGCCCAGGTGGCCAAGAAGGCCAATGGCATCCTGGCTTGGATCAGAAATGGTGTGACCAGCAGGTCCAGGGAGGTGATTCTCCCTCTGGACTCAGCACTGGTGAGATTACTCCTTGAATCCTGTGTTCAGTTGTTGTCCCCTCAGCACAAGAAGGATGTTGAGGCTCTGGAGCGAGTCCAGAGAAGAGCCACGAAGCTGGGGAAGGGGCTGGAGAACAGGCCTTATGAGGAACGTCTGAGAGAGCTGGAGGTGTTTATCCTGGAGAAGAGGAGGCTGAGAAGAGACCTCATTGCTCTCTACAAGTACCTGAAAGGAGGTTGTGTAGAGGAGGGAGCTGGGCTCTTCTGCCAAGGGACAGGGGACAGGACAAGAGGGAATGGCCTCAAGCTCCACCAGGGGAGATTTAGGCTAGAGATTAGCAGGAAGTTTTTCCCAGAAAGGGTCATTGGGCATTGGAATAGGCTGCCCAGGGAGGTGGTTGATTCCCCTTCCCTGGAGGAGGTTAAGGGACGTGTGGATGAGGTGCTGAGGGTCATGGTTTAGTGTTTGATAGGAATGGTTGGACTCGATGATCCGATGGGTCTCTTCCATCCTTGCGATTCTATGATTCTATAATTTCCTCCTTATGCCTAATTTAAATCTTCCCCTCTCCAGGTTATAGTCAGTTTATAGAAGGAAATGTCTGTTGGAATCCTTTCGCACCCTCAGTCACCTGAGATTACCAGGTTTTGTCTCCACTAGCCCTGCTGCTTCTAGACCTCCTCTGACCAACAAGACTCTCACCAGTAAAGGTCTGTGGCATCCATGCTGGGAACCTGCTCTCCCTCTCCTTCCACACAGAGTTCTGAGTGAGACAAGGGCTTGTTGATGCCTTGAGCACCAGAAGGCCAAAAGATCTCTGAGCAAACCCCATAATTATCAGAATCCCAAAGATTTTTGCTCTTGCTTACTTCGACTTCTAGAAATAAGTTTAGACGATCATTGAGAGGACTTCTGATTTCATACCATACATTAGGTCTACATACGCAATATCTTCTTCTAACCTGGGAAAATTACCACCTGTAAGCACAAGGAAAATGATCCCACTGAATTCAAAAAGTACCCATTGAATCTAAAATTTCTTTGGTTGAAGCCTCATGATCTACTCTATTTGTTGTGCAAACCAGTAAATCAAATAATTGAAAAAACTTTTTTTGTCTTTTTACTTTTTCTAATGTTTTAGGAGCTGTCGCCATCTCTTTCCAGATGCTGTAAGCAGTTCTGGTAATTCTGGGAGAGGAAGATAAGGTGTTAAAAAAGTCCTTGTCTCTTAACAAGGAAGCTTAGTGTTTCAAGCTGGAAAGATAACTCTCTTCCTATAAATCACATCTAATGTCTTTCCTGGACAAGAAATATTTTTTGTGTAAAGGGAGCAAAAAACCCCAATTTGATATTTCTAACAGCTGCTTTTAAAGAAATGGTGGATGTGGTTTCTTTCCCTGATTCTTGTCATTTAGATCCTTTGTAGGCCCAAAAATACATGAATAGTTTCTTGTATGTAGAAAAGAGAAACAGAAACAAAACTGATAAATTCTTCTGAATACTCCGGTCTCTCTTTCTCTCTGTCTTCCCTCTGTGTCTCTAGGCCTAAAAATGCTGTGAATTTGAGGCAAGCTGCCAAGAGTTTCACACCCAGTGCTGAATTGGCATAAAGTCAAAGGTTGCTAGTTGCATTCAGATGCCAAAACATTAGCAGAACTCTGCTCACTAGCCCTTATGCATCCTTTATTCAAAGCCAGGTACTTTGCAGTTTTTGCCACCTCTAAAAGCTTTTGCTGCTTGCTTTCCCAAGTTTTCCTCCAGCTAATCTTGCTGTTGGTAAGAAAGCATCATCTTGCATCCTAAAAGTTTCGTTTTCAGTGGTAGCTCTTGGTGGAGGTCCCTCGTCTGCAGTGGGAAGCACAAACTTTCATAGAATCATAGAATCATAGAACAACCAGGTTGGAAGGGACCCATCAGATCTTCTAGTCCAACCATTCCTATCAAACACTAACTCATGTCCCTCAGCACCTCATCTACCCGTCCCTTAAACACCTCCAGGGAAGGGGAATCAACCACCTCCCTGGGTAGCCTGTTCCAATGCCCAATGACCCTTTCTGTGAAGAACTTCCTCCTAATCTCTAACCTAAATCTCCCCTGGAGGAGCTTGAGGCCATTCCCTCTTGTCCTGTCCCCTGTCACTTGGGAGAAGAGCCCAGCTCCCTCCTCTCTGCAACCTCCTCTCAGGTAGTTGTAGAGAGCAATGAGGTCTCCTCTCAGCCTCCTCTTCTTTAGGCTAAACACCCCCAGCTCTCTCAGCCATTCCTCATCAGGTCTGTTCTCCAGCCCCTTCACCAGCTTCGTGGCTCTTCTCTGGACTCACTCCAGAGCCTCAACATCCTTCTTGCGGTGAGGGGACCACAACTGAACACAGGACTGAAGGAGTGGCCTCACCAGTGCTGAGTCCAGAGGGAGAATAACCTCCCTGGACCTGCTGGTCACACCATTTCTGATACAAGCCAGCAGATCCACACTCCCACCCAGCTCAGTGTCATCTGCAAACTTGCTAAGGGAGCACTCGATGCCCTCATCCAGGTCATTGATGAAGACACTGAACAGGACTGGACCCAACACTGAGCCCTGGGGAACCCCACTTGTCACTGGCCTCCAGCTGGACTTAACACCATTTCCCACCACTCTCTGGGCCCGACCATCCAGCCAGTTTTCTACCCAGGAGAGTGTTCGTCTGTCCAGGCCAGAGGCTGACAGTTTCCGTAGCAGAATGCTGCTTGTCAGCTCAAGCCTGGTCATAGAATCATGGAACAACCAGGTTGGAAGAGACCCATCGGATCATCAAGTCCAACCATTCTTGGTCTTTGCTCTTTGGATTTGCTGGTGACTCACATTGCACTTCTCGGAGCCATGACTGAGAGGCTGCTCCAGCCCGAGCTCTGCAGATGTGTTTGAACAATAGCCTGTCCTTCCTTAGAGACTCCAGACACATCCAAACTTCCACTCAGGCACTGTGCATGTTAACTCTGACCACCCTGTCAGTGATAGCCTGAGCCTCATTAATGCTCTATGAATGTACTGAGTGACTATAACCACTACAGTTTGTAAAGTCACGAGCTGCACGGCTGGGATCTGCCCCAGAGCCCTGGTCTTTACCCCAGAGCTAATTCTACCATCAAAAGGAATCACTCTGGAGCAGCAGCAGGTTGCAAACACATTTTTGGGACTCAGGTTTTTATTTACCACGTACTCAAATAGACACCAATATGTGAGTAACAAGTCAAAAACTGTACTCTAAGCTCAGAAATGTTCCTGCTGATCTCAGAGGGAGTATTCTGGTGTTAAACACTCTGGGATCACTGACAAGTGGCTACGAACTCTGAGATCTGCTTGAGGTTCCTTGCTGTTGTAGACATAGAATCATAGAATCGTAGAATCACAAGGCTGGAAGAGACCCACTGGATCATCGAGTCCAACCATTCATATCTAACACTAAACCATGTCCCTAAGGACCTCATCTACCTGTGCCTTAAACACCTCCAGGGAAGGTGAATCAACCACCTCTCTGTGCAACCTGTTCCAGTGCCCGATGACATGTATGTGTATCGAAGCATCTGACAAAATGGTAATTGATATTCTTAAAATATTTGATATTATAGCGCTTTAAACCAAAGGAATTAAACATAAAATCGTAGAATCTTACAATAGTTAGGGTTGGGAGGGACCTTAATGACCATCTAATTCCAACCTCCCTGCTGTGGGTTTTTTTTACATAGAAAATAAAGGTATAAAGGAAGAAACAACAGGCAGATTTACAGTAGCACATCTGAATAAAGATAAAACCAGACAGATTACCAGAAATTTGCCTAAGCTCTTAGGAGCTCTCTAAATATTGCAAACTTTATCAGCAGTTATGTAGGGATAGTCATGGTAAACCTTAAGAGGTTTAGAGTGTCAATGTTTGTGCTTTTAGATAGAATCGTAGAACTGTAGAATCTTAGAATCACCAGGTTGGAAGAGACCCATCGGATCATCGAGTCCAACCATTCCTATCAAACACTAACCCATGTCCCTCAGCACCTCATCCACTCATCCCTTAAACACCTCCAGGGAAGGGGAATCAACCACCTCCCTGGGCAGCCTATTCCAATGCCCAATGACCCTTTCCGTGAAAAACTTCCTCCTAATCTCCAGCCTAAATCTACCCTGGCGGAGCTTAAGGCCATTCCCTTTCGTCCTGTCCCCTGTCCCTTGGCAGAAGAGCCCAGCTCCCTCCTCTCCACAACCGCCTCTCAGGTACTTGTAGAGAGTAATGAGGTCTCCTCTCAGACTCCTCTTCTCCAGGATAAACACCCCCAGCTCTCTCAGACGTTCCTCATAAGGCCTGTTCTCCAGCCCCTTCACGAGCTTCATTGCTCTTCTCTGGACTCGCTCCAGAGCCTCAACATCCTTCTTGTGCTGAGGGGACCACAACTGAACACAATATTCAAGGAGCGGCCTCACCAGTGCTGAGTCCAGAGGGAGAAGAACCTCCCTGGCCCTGCTGGTCACACCATTTCTGATCCAAGCCAGGATGCCATTGGCCTTCTTGGCCACCTGGGCACACTGCTGCCTCATGGTCAGTCGGTTGTCGACCAACACCCCCAGGTCCCTCTCCTCCTGGCAGTTTTCTAGCCAGGCTTCTCCTAGTCTTTAGCTCTGCATAGGGTTGTTGTGCCCCAAGTGCAGGATCCAGCATTTGACCATGTTAAACCTCATCCCATTGGACTCAGTCCATGGATCCAGCCTGTTTAGGTCCCTTTGCAGAGCCTCCCGACCCTCCAGCAGATCCACACTTCCACACAGCTTAGTGTCATCTGCAAACTTGCTCAGGGAGCACTCGATGCCTTCATCCAGGTCATTGATGAAGACATTGAACAGGGCTGGACCCAGCACTGAGCCCTGGGGACACCACTTGTCTCTGGCCTCCAGCTGGATTATGCCACATGTTACTGCAAAACTGGCAAACACCCCTGGCTGCTGCAACTGAAGTGAAAACAGCAGCTGGAGGTTGCAGGAACCTCAGCGACACATGCTCAGAAAATGAGCCCTGCCCTTGCTCGAGGGCATCAGACTTTCAGATTTTATTCATTTTGTTAGGTTATGAGGCCAAAATAGGTACTTATCAAGATGGGTACATGTATGTTTAAAATACACCCGCAGGATGCTCTCGCCGTTCTGAGAACTGGAAATTCAAAATACTATGTCCAAAGAGCTGCTACACAGGTAATACAACATTCGCACGACCACTAGCATGAATCCAGTGCAATGATTTAGCTGTGCAAAACTACTCAACAACCATTTTCACTAGTCAGCTCTTTGCTGTGACGTGAAATGAGGAAACAGTTTCTCAGAGGAGGTAAACAAGCAACTTCTTATCATTGCAAAACTCAAGTGTGGGACTGCACAAGTCAAAAAGCCTTTTGCACTCCGTTTTTGGCAGTTACCACTAGTTGTCTTGATGTTAAACTCCGTCTCGCCACTTCTGCATTCCTGCTTCGTATTATACCATAATTAATTAACTTTAAAAAAGTCAAACCAAAGATCTTTCCTGCACACTTTTTTTTTTTGTTTTGCTAAAGTATTTGCCACGTTCCCAGCTGTTACAAGAAATTTAAGCATACAAATTGGTTTACTCAGGTGTTTTGGCTAACAAAGGTCAAAAGGATTGGGTTATAAGTATGTAAATCATTAATTGTCGTGTGTGTTCCTTTTCCTGTGTTGCTGAGAATTGCACAGAACAGAGATCAAATACTTCCCTGGAGGCTGCGGTTGTTTTCTCTCCATGTCGGAGTTAACTCTGCTGTCGTGCAAGACGCCTCTGCTCAGTTGTATTGGTTCCTTCTACCAGACACTTGAACAACCACAAAGAAATAATATCATATAGAGTCTTCTGTGACTGGAGTCCTTCAGGTCATGACATGGTATTGAGACTGATCTGTGCTGCCTACTGTAAAGAAAATATCTGTGTTTATTAGCAAGTTTGCAGATGACACTAAGCTGGGTGGAAGTGTTGATCTGCTGGAGGGTAGGGAGGTTCTGCAAAGAGACCTAAACAGGCTGGATCCATGGGCTGAGTCTAATGGGATGAGGTTTAACACGGTCAAATATTGGGTCCTGCACTTGGGGCACAACAACCCTATGCAGAGCTACAGACTGGGAGAAGTCTGTCTAGAAAACTGCCAGGAGGAGAGGGACCTAGGGGTGTTGGTTGGCAGTGACTGACCATGAGGCAGCAGTGTGCCCAGGTGGCCAAGAAAGCCAATGGTGTCTTGGCTTGGATCAAAACGGTGTGACCAGCAGGTCCAGGGACGTTTTTCTCCCTCTGGACTCGGTACTTGTGAGACTGCTCCTTGAATCCTGTGTTCAGTTGTGGTCCCCTCAGCACAAGAAGGATGTTGAGGCTCTGGAGCGAGTCCAGAGAAGAGCAACGAAGCTGGTGGAGGGGCTGGAGAACAAGAGGAATGGCTGAGAGAGCTGGGGTTGTTTATCCTGGAGAAGAGGAGGCTGAGAGGAGACCTCATTGCTCTCTGCAACTCCCTGAGAGGAGGTTGTGAAGAGGAGGGAGCTGGGCTCTTCTCCCAAGGGACAGGGGACAGGACAAGAGGGAACGGCCTCAAGCTCCTCCAGGGGAGATTTAGGCTAGAGATTAGGAGGAAGTTTTTCCCAGAAAGGGTCATTGGGCATTGGAATAGGCTGCCCAGGGAGGTGGTTGATTCCCCTTCCCTGGAGGTGTTTAAGGCACGGGTGGATGAGGTCCTGAGGGACATGGTTTATTGTTTGATAGGAATAGTTGGACTCGATGATCCTGTGGGACCCTTCCAACCTGGTGATTCTATGATTCTATGATTATATGATTTAAAAGCCTATTTGTGTCAGACAAGCACTGGGAGATTACATGAAGAAGCAAAGCTCTAAGGATTAAGAATGCATCTTTCACTCATGAACCCAATGCTCTGTTAGTGCCAGTGAAGGAACTCCTGCCTACCCTCAGCATTTTGCTTTAGAGGCCAAAAGTAAATCAGGATCCGTGAGCACTGTGGATTCCTTTAGCTCCAGCTAATACCTGTAGTTGCAGACCAAAGCTTTTAACTGAGCAAACCTATCTATGTTTCTGCGCTTGAGTCAAATATACCTGATTGTGCACACCCTGCTGATAACACCCAGTGCTTAATCAGCATAAACGCACACGCTTGGAGTGCAGAAGCACAGTGTTTCGTTGGAAACAGATTAGAGACTTTTAGCTGGGGAAAATGACTGTTGCCCAGATCACCAGCAATCTGGTAGGTTGTTTCTGTGTGGATGCACTCGGTATACACGGAGCACTAGAAGGCAGTGACCGTTGGCGGATATTGCATCCATATGGCTGCAGAGAGGGGTTGGAGCACTGATTGTCATAGAATCATAGAATCATAGAACAACCAGGTTAGAAGGGACCCATCGGATCTTCTAGTCCAACCATTCCTATCAAATACTAAACCATGTACCTCAGCACCTCATCTACCCTTCCCTTAAACACCTCCAGGGAAGGGGAATCAACAACCTCCCTCAGCAGCCTGTTCCAATGCCCAGTGACACTTTCTGTGAAAACTTCCTCCTAATCTCTAGACTAAATCTCCTCTGGTGGAGCTTGAGGCCATTCCACCTCATCCTGTCCCCCGTCCCTTGGGAGAAGAGCCCAGATCCCTCCTCTCTACAACCTCCTTTCAGGTAGTTGTAGAGAGTAATGAGGTCTCCTCTCAACCTCCTCTTCTCCAGGAGAAACACCCCCAGCTCTCTCAGCTGCTCCTCATAGAGTCTGTTCTCCAGCCCCTTCCCCAGCCTCGTTGCTCTTCTCTGGACTTGCTCGAGAGCCTCAACATCCTTCTTGTGCTGAGGGGCCCACAACTGAACACAGGATTCAAGGAGCGGCCTCACCAGTGCTGAGTCCAGAGGGAGAAGAACCTCCCTGGACCTGCTGGTCACACCGTGTCTGATCCAAGCCAGGATGCCATTGGCCTTCTTGGCCACCTGGGCACACTGCTGGCTCATGGTCAGTCGCTGTCGACCAACACCCCCAGGTCCCTCTCCTCCTGGCAGTTTTCCAGCCAGGCTTCTCCCAGTCGGTAGCTCTGCATAGGGTTGTTGTGCCCCAAGTGCAGGACCCACCATTTGGCCGTGTTAAACCTCATCCCACTGGACATTGCCCAGTGCTCCAGCCTGTTTAGGTCCCTTTGCAGAGCCTCCCTACCCTCCAGCAGATCGACACTTGCACACAGCTTTGTGTCATCTGCAAACTTGTCATAGAGGTCTGAAATGGGAATGGAAGGATGTTTATTATTCCACCCTGAAAAGTTTAAGCTATAAACAGTGTACCTGAGAGTTCGCTCAATAATGACTTGGAAGATAAAAGGATATCTCCTTGAGTTCCTAAGTACAGACACAGTGTTGGCAAGTCTCATCCCTCCCCATCCTGAAATTTTCCTCACAGTAATTAGCTATTGAAGACAAATAGCGACTAGTAAAACAAATGAACAACTCCCCCCAGCCCCCAACAAGGTTGCTTTTCTATTCTGACATCAAGCTTTACTCTTCTGCTTGTGATCTCCTGTCATGTTACTGCAATAACTTGCTGTTAATTCAACGAAGGTAGAGCAGCCGACGGCCTTTTCCAGTAAAAACGATGAGTCCCATCCTTCGTACGCAAGTTCACGCTGACAGATATGCTGCTAATGCAGATTTTACAAGATTTCAGCTGGTAGATTTTACTTATGAGGAACATTATTTCTTCTCACTTTTCCACTGATACAGTGTTCTGATAATTTGGATGAGGTTTTAATACTGCGTTTACTGGAATAATGTTGAGGCTCTGGAGCAAGTCCAGAGAAGAGCGACGAAGCTGGTGAAGGGGCTGGAGAACAGGTCCTATGAGGAACAGCTGAGAGAGGTGGGTATGTTTAGCCTAGAGAAGAGAAGGCTGAGGGGAGACCTCATTGCTCTCTACAACTACCTGAAAGGAGGTTGTGGAGAGGAGGGAGCTGGGCTCTTCTCCCAAGGGACAGGGGACAGGACAAGAGGGAATGGCCTCAAGATCCACCAGGGGAGATTTAGGCTGGAGATTAGGAGGAAGTTTTTCACACAGAGTGTCATTGGGCATTGGAATAGGCTGCCCAGGGAGGTGATTGAGTCACCTTCCCTGGAGGTGTTTAAGGGACGGGTGGATGTGGTCTTGAGGGACTTGGTTTAGTGTTAGATAGGAATGGTTGGATTCTATGATCCGATGGGTCCCTTCTAACCTGGTTGTTCTATGATTCTATGATTCTTCTCCATTGCAGAGTCACTCTTTCTTTCGTTCTTCATGCTCAGGACTCACACTGTAAAGAGGATCCCCCTTCCTGAAGTGAAATAATGCAGAGGTAGGATAATTTCTAAATTCTTTGACTTCTCTCAGCCCTATGGGGAGTGGTTGAGAGAGCTGGGGTTGTTTAGCCTAGAGAAGAGGAGGGTGACAGGAGACCTCATTTCTCTCTACAACTACCTGAAAGGAAGTTGTGAAGAGGAGGGAGCTGGGCTCTTCTCCCAAGGGACAGGGGACAGCACAAGAGGGAATGGTCCTAAGCTCCACTAGCGGAGATTTAGGCTAGAGATTAGGAGGAAGTTTTTCACAGAAAGGGTCATTGGACATTGGAACAGGCTTCCCAGGGAGGGGGTTGATTCCCCTTCCCTGGAGGTGTTTAAGGGACAGGTGGATGAGGTGCTGAGGGACACGGTTTAGTATTTGATAGGAATGGTTGGACTCAATGATCCAATGTGTCTCTTCCAACCTGGTTGTTCTATGATTCTATGGTGCTCTAAGAATAAGGACCTAGTGTTCTTTTTCACTTACAAGATCAAGAGGTAGGAATGAGAAGAAAGGAAAACCGCTCTTTAATTTTCCTTAGGTATTACTTCTGTGTTTCCTTAAACAGAAGCTAAGAAGTCTAGTCTAGAGCACGACAAACCTCTTTTCTTTGACTTTAATTAAGTGGCTAGAGGTGCAGTTATAATACAAGTGGCCCTTTGTTTGACAAGTAGATAAAATCAAAATTTGACTTAAGGCTCCTGCTAAGCTGCGTCTCAGCACTGTGCTCCAATACCCTCCCTGCATGGTGGTGACTGCTGCTTTGCTACTGCTGCACGTACCTAAAGTATTAATGTCTCAAGTGATCTACTTGATATTTAGGGAGAAAACCTGGCCTTATGGTGTCAATGGGAATTTTGCCACGAATTGCACTGACAACCTGGATTTCATCCACAGCTTGTTCAATCATGGATATATTTTTCACTCAGTTTTCCTGACTATACATGGTACTAGATAACCTTCACGCTCTATTTTCAGCACTGCTGCTTTTTCCTGAATGAAACATTTCAGCTGATCTGCCTAAATGGGTCTAAATAATAAATGGGAGGAGAACCAGATTTTTAAAGATTTCGAAGAATGCTTTGTACATCTTTTCCGTGTAAGGTGCAACAATCAAAAAATTGCATCAACAGGTCAGAAGAGCATCATCAGGAGATAGAAGTGTTACCCTTGATCATTGGAAGACATAGAGCTAAACTATGTAGGAGTTTCAAGAAGGTAAATGTTAACTTTACATGCTCTAATCTATCTGCCTTTGAAATGCATCTCTTCACAGGGGAAAATCATTTACTTAAGTGAGCCTTAGGACAAGTCATCTTCTGTGATTTTCCATTAAAGTAAATAATCATCCTGTTTTCTATCCATATTAAAAAATTCTGTTGTCCAGACAGACAATGGCTCCTTCTCTGTGGGGGGACCAGAATGCTTCATTAAGGTTAGAAATATAGATAATTGTATATTATAGCAAAAATTAAGAGACAGACCTTCTTCAGGAACACCAGTCTTTAAAATCACACTTCTCAGACACTGATTTTTCTTAGAAATGAGCAACGTGGGGTCCTCCTTCACCCGAGCTCACTGTTTCTGATCACATCTATTTCCCAATTTTTTATTAGCCTTTCGATTTTGCAAAGGAAACATAAACCTGCTCCCTTTTGCATTCCCTTTGTGCAGGAACAAATGATTTATCAATGGCAAGCACACATGTCTCATTACATAACTGTGTACGCTGCCTGTTTTAATCAGTGTGACAAATGACTAATTGTATAAATGTGCAACTTAAAAAGCTAATGATACAGAAACAAGACAGAGAACAACTTTATTTTTGAGATGCCTCTACCCTCTGGCTGAATATATCATGTTCAGTGCTAGAGTTCTTGTCCGTAACTACACTCTACCCAGCAAGCTGGTTCAGCTTTTCACTCTCTAAGAAATGTGCTGAGCTGTAAGGTTCGTGTCCTGCCACAGGAGTGACATAGGACAGAATGCGAAGCCCTCAGCTGGGTCACCTGTAGGTGCAGGTGCACAGATGATCAGGTGGCTGCATTAACCGGTACGATTAACCGGTACACAAAGCTGTGTGCAAGTGTCGATCTGCTGGAGGGTCGGGAGGCTCTGCAAAGGGACCTAAACAGGCTGGATCCATGGGCTGAGTCCAATGGGATGAGGTTTAACAAGGTCAAATGTTGGGTCCTGCACTTGGGGCACAACAACCCTATGCAGAGCTACAGACTGGGAGAAGCCTGACTGGAAAACTGCCAGGAGGAGAGGGACCTGGGGGTGTTGGTCAACAGCGACTGAGCATGAGCCAGCAGTGTGCCCAGGTGGCCAAGAAGGCCAATGGCATCCTGGCTTGGATCAGAAATGGCGTGACCAGCAGGTCCAGGGAGGTGATTCTCCCTCTGGACTCAGCACTGGTGAGGCCACTCCTTGAATCCTGTGTTCAGTTGTGGTCCCCTCAGCACAAGAAGGATGTTGAGGCTCTGGAGCGAGTCCAGAGAAGAGCAACGAGGCTGGTGAAGGGGCTGGAGAACAGGACCTATGAGGAGTGTCTGAGAGAACTGGGGTTGTTTCTCCTGGAGAAGAGGAGGCTGAGAGGAGACCTCATTACTGTCTCCAACACCCTGAAAGGAGGTTGTGGAGAGGAGGGAGCTGGGCTCTTCTGCCAAGTGACAGGGAACAGGACAAGAGGAATGACCTCAAGCTCCACCAGGGGAGATTTAGGCTAGAGATTAGGAGGAAGTATTTCACACAGAGGGTCATTGGGCATTGGAATAGGCTGCCCAGGGAGGTGGTTGATGCACCTTCCCTGGAGGTGTTTAAGGGACGGGTGGATGAGGTGCTGAGGGACATGGTTTAGTGTTTGATAGGAATGGTTGGACTAGAAGACCCGATGGGTCCCTTCCAACCTGGTTGTTCTATGATTCTATGATGCATTGAACCATGGTAAATTTTAGATCTCTCCACACTCAAGAGGGCAATTGCCCTGGATTTGACTGGGATAGAGTAAATTTTCCCAGGAAGCTGGGAAGGTGACACAGCAGGGACAATAAACCCAAACTGGCCAAGGGAATATTTGACACTGTGACCTCATACTCAGTATATAACAGGTGTAGTTATACAACCACAGCTCAGTAAGCACAGTAAATGTAGTTTGGGACCCAGTATGGGGAACACATCAGGTGTTGTTTTACGGGCAGGGAGTGATTTGGATTGTGTATAACCCTTTTTGTATATCCTTTTATTGTTGTGACTGCTGCATTTCACTTTTTCTTTGCTGCCCTGTTAAACTGCTTTTACCCCAACCCACAAGATTTACTTTCTTCGTTTGCAATTCTCCTCTTTGTCCCACCAGGGGGGATAAGCGGGTGAGTGACCACATGGATCTTGGGTCTGCCAGGGGCTAAATCGTGGCGTTGGTCCTTTTGGATTGGGAAGAACTGATTTCACAGTCCAAGAATTAGCTCTTTCTAGAGTAAGAATAACGACTATGTTTATTTTCCCTGCTTGTATTCCTTTGTTATTTTAGACAGAAGAATTCAAGACTAAACTGTTGCCTCTATTCGTGTGTGACACTGATAAAATAGAGAAGTCTTCTTGAAGGTGGCAATGCTGGATTCATTTCCCCTCTAAGTCATGGCTAATATTCTGAATACATAAGTAAGAAATGCTTATATACGTCCTTTTACACACACAGAAAGTTAAGAATTATCAACAGTTAGTGATAATCTGCAGAGACATGGCAGTATGTTAAAAAGGGAAATGGACAAACATACTAGGGAAAAAAAAAATCCAGTAATTTTAGAACAGCTCCCTCTCCAAGTTGTAAACTGTTATGTAAAAGTATTACTCATAGTCTCATTTTTATTACTTGCCCAAGCCCAAAATTGCTTCAAAAATGCAAACACACGACATGCCCACTATTCCAGGAAGGAAACAGTATTTTTTTTTCTCGTGTTCTCCCACTTTTTACAACCTTCAGTATAACAAAACTATACAAACACAAAGGGTATCTGTGAATCAAAAAAATTGCTTATTCTTTTTTGTCACCAGAACCACAAGTATTGGTGTGCAGACTTTCAGAGTGTAGTAATGACTACTAGGACTTTGACAGATGCAGCCTACAATTTAAAAACCTGAGTGGTTAGCGTCAATGTCAACTCAGCAACGAAAATTCAAACTCAGAATGTACACTCTAAGCATCCAAATCCCAGAAAAGAAGCATGGACTCACTTCAGCCTCTACCAAGCCTCATCCTCTAAAGTTTCTTAATACTAACACCAATATTTTGCAATGTGTAACGTACAAGATTTAAAGTCCTCTGGAAATCAATTGCAGGCTCATGTGTCTTTCAAAAAATGGCATCAACACTGTAAACTAAGCCCCTGAATCCAGTGAAATACTTTATTTTCTCCGCAGTGTTTCTTCTTGTCAGCTTTGTGTTTCATCTAATGTAGGAAAAGCCCTTGTCAAAATCCAGTCTGTACCTTTGTAAGTTATTAAGTAGATTAAAAACATATTATAACATTAAACCTGAATCTTGGGGTTTTTTTTTTAAATTTCTATATGCAACTTAATTAGTTTTTACAACATAGCCAGTTTTAAATCTATCTTATTTTGGTACTTAAAATGTGTAACAGGGTCATAAGTTGTAAAAAGAAACTGAAAAATGAATGAGTGCAGTTCCTGGAACCATCGAAGCACTTGGGAATGCAGAATACCTGTCCTAATAGACTGACTTTTGCTACAGCTTCTCACTTATATTCAGTAGCATCTTAAACTTTCTTCTGCTGCCCATAAACAAACCCAACCTTTGAAGTGATCCCTTATGTTCTCAGCCTTGCTTCTGTTATTTTAAAATTCTCCCCTATCTGCTTTCAAATGTTTGCGTCTCACCAAATCAGGTTTATCAGATTCTCAGTTTGCCACTTTCTTCTAACAAAACGTATTAACTCCTTGTGCTGAAACAGCTTGTGAGCTCCTGGGACACAAAGTACATCTCAAAACCCTAGGCTGTCCCCAGGGCTCAGTGCTGGGTCCAACCCTGTTCAGTGTTCTCCATCAATGACCTGGATGAAGGCATCGAGTGCTCCCTGAGCAAGTTTGCAGATGACACTGAGCTGTGTGCAAGTGTGGATCTGCTGGAGGGTTGGGAGGCTGTGCAAAGGGACCTAAACAGGCTGGATCTATGGGTCGAGTCTAATGGGATGAGGTTTAACACGGCCAAATGCCGGGTCCTGCACTTGGGGCACAACAACCCTATGCAGAGCTACAGACTGGGAGAAGCCTGGCTGGAAAACTGCCAGGAGGAGAGGGACCTGGGGGTGTTGGTTGACAACCGACTGACCATGAGCCAGCAGTGTGCCCAGGTGGCCAAGAAGGCCAATGGTATCTTGGCTTGGATCAGAAATGGTGTGACCAGCAGGTCCAGGGAGGTGATTCTCCCTCTGGACTCTGCACTGGTGAGACCAAAGCTCAAATCCTATGTTCAGTTGTGGTCCCCTCAGCACAAGAAGGATGTTGAGGCTCTGGAGCAAGTCCAGAGAAGAGCAACAAAGGTGGGGAAGGGGCTGGAGAACAAGAGGAACGTCTGAGAGAACTGGGGTTGGTTTATCCTGGAGAAGAAGAGGCTGAGAGGAGACCTTATTGCTCTCTACAACTACCTGAGAGGTGGTTGCGGAGAGGAGGGAGCTGGGCTCTTCTCCCAAGGGACAGGGGACAGGACAAGAGGGAATGGCCTCAAGTTCCACCAGGGGAGATTTAGGCTGGAGATTAGGAGGAAGTTTTTCACACAGAGGGTCATTGGGCATTGGAATAGGCTGCCCAGGGAGGTGGTTCATTCACCTTCCCTGGAGGGGTTTAAGGGATGAGGCGCTGAGGGACATGGGTTAGTGTTTGATAGGAATGGTTGGACTTGATGATTCGGTGGGTCTCTTCCAACCTAGTGATTCTATGATTCTATGAAAAGTGCAACAGAAGTCACTGGAAGGATCTTTTGAAGGCAGCTATGGGGATACTGTACCAGTCACCATCAAGCTTTGGATATATAATTCAAAACACAAGCACAGAGATGGTTTTGTGGATAATAGTGGCTTAAACCCTGCTTCTCTGTTAACCTGCTGATAGCTACCTGGTTTACATTATTGTGATCGGTCCCACAGATTTTATAGCATCCCTTACAAAGGCAAACAATAAACAATTAAAATTTAGGTCAATTATTACCCCACTTGTCACTGGCCTCCATATGGGGTTCACTCCATCTCCCACCACTCCCTGGGCCCTCCACACAACCAGTTTTCCCCCCAGGAGAATGTGCACCTGTCCAGGCCAGTGGTGACAGTTTTCATAGCAGAATGTTGGGAGAAACTGTGTCAAAGGCTTTACTGAAGTCCAGGAAGATCCATCCACAGCCTTTCCCTCGTCCAGCAGCCGAGTCACTTTGTCACAGAAGGTGATCAGGTTAGTTTGGCAAGACCTGCCTTTTGTGAAACCGTGTTGACTGGGTCTGCTCCCCTGTTTCTCTTGCATGTGCTTCATGGTAGCTCTCAAGATCACCTGTTCCATGACTTTCCCTGGCACTGAGGTCACACTGACAGGCCTGGAGTCCCCTGGATCCTCCCTGCGACCCTTCTTGGAGATGGGCACTACATCAACCTCCAATCCAGTGGAACTTGCCCAGTCAGCCAGGGCTGCTGGAAGATGATGGAAAGGGGTTTGGCCAGCACACCCGCCAGCTCCCTCAATACCCACAATGGTGGATCCATCCCACCCCATAGACTTGTGGGTGTCTAGCTGGGCAAGCAAGACTCTGACCACCTCCTCTTGCATCATGGGAGCCTCACTTTGCTCCTCTAGTTCTGGGGTTTGTACCCAGAGGGAACAGCTTTCTTTCCAATTAAAGAATGAGGCAAAGAAGGCATTGAGAACCTCAGCCTTGTCCTCATCCTCTGTCACTGTTGTTCCCTCTGTGTCCAAAAGGGACTGTATGGTCTCCCTAGTTCTCCTTTTGTTATTTATATATCTATAGAAAGATTTTTTTATTATCAGTAAAGAACTGCAACAACAATGAAAACATGGCATCATCATTTTTCTTTCTCTCCTCCTTCCAAAGAAAATTTCCCTCTTGTTTCCTGCTGGGTGTCCTCATTCATCCCCCTACATTAGGTTTTTACGACAGGACGTGCATTTGTTTTCATCCAGCAGAACGGCAGCAGTTGGTGAAGAGCATAGGGGACGCTTATTGCAACATAACCTCTAATTCCAGTTGTTTCTTTACTTCCTCACAGGTGTTTTTCCACCACATGGCTGTCAGCTGAGTTCTGCTCGAAAAGAACGACTAAAGCTGCAATAGGTAGAAAGCCAAGTTTCCTCTTGGATTGTTTTCTTCCTCCTGCTGTGCCTCATGTGGTTGGCAGAGCTTTGCCATTGTGGAACAGAGGTTGCTGGCAATAAATTCTTCTTAAGCAGACAGACTTTTGTTCGGCTTTGACTCCAGGCTCCACTGAGAAAGCTCTGTCTGCCTGTGCTAAGGATCTTAATATTAGAGGCTTCTAGTCAGAGCCAATTTGTAGTAAAGAAAGACTGAAAGACTATATTCTGGGCAGAGAATCTTCGTTATCAGTCTTGCACTACCTGAGATTTCTGTCAAATCAGGCTTTGAGTTTATCACAGAATCATAGAATCATAGAACAACCAGGTTGGAAGAGACCCATCGGATCATCGAGTCCAACCATTCCTATCAAACACTAAACCAAGTCCCTCAGGACCTCACCCACCGGTGCCTTAAACACCTCCAGGGAAGGGGAATCAACCCCCTCCCTGGGCAGCCTATTCCAATGCCCAATGACCCTTTGTGTGAAAAACTTCCTCCTAATCTCTAGCCTAAATCTCCCCTGGTGGAGCTTGAGGCCATTCCCTCTTGTCCTGTCCCCTTAGATGCAGATAAGACTATACTTAGGTTTTGACATTTCATTACGCAAACTAGTTGAGGAACAAATCAGAGTGCCACTTGTACCCCTTTCCTATTACTTAATTATTCCTCTGATTTTTCTGTATAAATGGGTGAAAGACACGCTATGCACAAATATTTTTTTTTCTGAAAAAGGAACATGGTTCAACAGTTGATTTTCTGTTTCATCCACAACTTCATCGCATGAAATGCAAGATTACTCTGTGCTCTAAAACAGTCAGCGCATCACTCACCCTTTTGTGGACATGCAAGAGGCCAATTACCTCCTTCCTCCTCCTTTTCCACTTCTCTTAACACCAGTTCCAGAAGATGGTGTCTATAACGTCTTAGCACAAGTCTACAAACTGAGGCACTTTTTAGAACCACTTCCTCTATGGACATAGTGGTGTCAGCACAGTGTCTGAATCATAGAATAGTGTTTGAATCATAGAATAGTGTTTGAATCATAGAATCATAGAACAACCAGGTTGGAAGAGACCCATCGGATCATTGAGTCCAACCATTCCTATCAAACACTAAACCAAGTCCCTCAGCACCTCATCTACCTGTGCCTTAAACCCCTCCAGGGAAGGGGAATCAACCACCTCCCTGGGCAGCCTATTCCAATGCCCAATGACCTTTTCCATGAAAAACCTCCTCTCTCATATTTCTTAGTTGCCGTTGTAGACAAGCCCTCCTGTCTGTCACTTAGAAGCTGTTCTCGTGTCCAGTCTCACCCAAGATGCTTGATTTTCCCCTTTATCTTGAATGCTCCTTGAATCCTGTGTCCAGTTCTGGGCCCCTCACCACAAGAAGGACGTCGAGGCTCTGGAGTGAGTCCAGAGAAGAGCAACGAGGCTGGTGAAGGGGCTGGAGAACAGGTCTTATGAGGAGCGTCTGAGAGAGCTGGGGGTGTTTATCCTGGAGAAGTGGAGGCTGAGAGGAGACCTCATTACTCTCTACAGGTACCTGAGAGGAGGTTGTAGAGAGGAGAGAGCTGTGCTCTTCTCCCAAGTGCCAGGGGACAGGACAAGAGGGAATGGCCTCAAGCTCCACCAGGGACCAGGGGATCATCTGGGGTTCCTTTCTACTTCTGTGCAGCCAGCCTTTCATTGTCTCTCTATTTCTGATTTTTTTCTGCCCATCCACAAATCTTCCCCTTCACATGTCTGAGAAAAAGTAAAGGACAGTTCTTAGAAGTTTTCCCATTTAATTTTGAATGATGTAATGGGACTGCTGGATCGGATCCCTTTAGGGTCTAGAGATTAGAGCTCTTTTCCCCTGAACTCTATTTATATATTCACCTGCAAGGCTTTCCTTTATTTCTAGAATTTTAGGCTTTTGCTTGCTTTATTTTTTTTTATTTGTTGTTTCTTGGATACAATCTTTTTTCAGTGTAATTATCCCAATTTGGATCTAAATGTAATGGACACGTGGTATTTTTCTAGGAGGTCTCATTGCGGGAACATCTATAAATATTTGATAGTTAGTGTTTGATAGGAATGGTTGGACTCGATGATCCACTGGGTCTCTTCCAACCTGGTGATTCTATGATTCTAAGACAGTTCTTGAGTACCTCTTTTAATCTCAAGCTGTAAAGGAAGAAACATGGCAAATACAGGGTTTGCATTGCACAAGATCTCATAAGAGAATAAGAAGTTACCCTCCGCAGCTACCTGAAAGGAGGTTGTGGTGAAGTGGGTGCTGGTCTCTTCTCCCAAGTAACAAGTCATAGGATGAGATTAAATGGTCTCAATTTGTTCCAGGAGAGGCCTGGATGTTAGAGAAAATTCTTTACTGATAAAGTAGTGAAGCATGGGAACCAGCTGCTCAGTGAAGTGGTGTAGTCACCGTCTCTCAAGGTATTTAAAAGACATGTAGGTTATCATAGAATCATAGAACAACCAGGTTGGAAGAGACACATCGGATCTTCTAGTCCAACCATTCCTATCAAACACTAAACCAAGTCCCTCAAGACCTCATCCACCTGTGCCTTAAACACCTCCAGGGAAGTTGACTCAACCCCCTCCCTGGGCAGCCTATTCCAATGCCCAATGACCCTCTGTGTGAAATACTTCCTCCTAATCTCTAGCCTAAATCTCCCCTGGTGGAGCTTGAGGTCATTCCCTCTCGTCCTGTCCCCTGTCACTTGGGAGAAGAGCTCAGATCCCTCCTCTCCACAACCTCCTTTCAGGTAGTTGTAGAGAGTAATGAGGTCTCCTCTCAGCCTCCTCTTCTCCAGGATAAACAACCCCAGCTCTCTCAGGTGCTCCTCATAAGGCCTGTTCTCCAGCCCCTTCACCAGCCTCGTTGCTCTTCTCTGGACTTGCTCCACAGCCTCAACATCCTTCTTGTGCTGAGGGGCCCACAACTGGACACAGGATTCAAGGAGAGGTCTCACCAGTGCTGAGTCCAGAGGGAGAATCATATCCCTGGACCTCCTGGTCACACCATGTCTGATCCAAGCCAGGATGCCATTGGCCTTCTTGGCCACCTGGGCACACTGCTGCCTCATGGTCAGTCGCTGTCGACCAACACCCCCAGGTCCCTCTCCTCCTGGCAGTTTTCCAGCCAGGCTTCTCCCAGTCTGTAGCTCTGCATAGGGTTGTTGTGCCCCAAGTGCAGGACCCGCCATTTGGCCGTGTTAAACCTCATCCCATTGGACACTGCCCAGTGGTTATGGTGCTTGCTTCATTGGAGCACTTGGCAGTATTCACTTTATCACTGGATTCAATGATCTTAAAGATCCAACCTAAACGATTCAACGATTCTGTTAAAGTTCTCGTGACCAAGAGCTCCCTCTCGTGTATTCTGGAGAGATCAGAAGGTCCAAACCTGCACAGGGCTCAGCTGTGCATCACCATGGAAGTTGGGGGTCCCTGAGCAGACCCCCCAGCAGCATCTTCTCAAACTCTCAGCTTACTTCTGCCCTGGCTGGGTCCACAGCTTTGTTGTGGCGGGATGGAAGTACACGTCTGCAATGTGAAAACTTTTTACAGCATTTGCAACCGTGTTTATTTCATAAATTTGTCTTGAAAAAAAAAAAAATTGGAAAGAAAAAAAATACCGCAGAACCGATATTTTGAAGCAAATTCTTATCCATCCATTTGAACTCAGAGCTCTGCATCCCCAGAGCTGGGGAAAGAGAATTGGGATTGTTCAGCCTGGAGAAGAGAAGGCTCCAGGGAGACTTAGATCAGCCTTTTAGGACTGTAAGAGGACCTAGAGGAAAGCTAGGGCAGAGCTCTTTGCGGGTTGGAACTGGATGATTTTTGGGGTCCCTTCAAACTCAAACCATTATAAGATTCTACCGAAGAAAAATGTAGGTTTTTTTTTTTTCTGTTAAATTTAAGATTTTTTAAATTGTTGAAAATCAAACTACATTATCATAAATACAGGCTCAGAAATTCTTCTTGTCAAGAAGACTTGAGATTCTGCAACAGTGTGTGTGGGGGTAGTTCAGAAGGTGACAACGGTCACAACTTTTCCAATAGTCTTGCTTTTTTCTGATTTACCCTGTCAGCTGCTCCTTGTACAACAGCAGTTCTCAACCTCTTCCTCTCTCAACCTGTATATGTGGAAGTGCAGTAAATGCTTAAGTTTAGGTGTAGTTAAATGTCATTTTTTTGCCTAAAACATTTAAAATAAAAAGTGTTCTTTTCTTTAGCCTGGTTATCAGGGCACAGAAGAGAGACAGTAGTGCACTCTCTTTTCAGACACAAACAAACTCGTTTCATGTTCACTGAAGTTTTGAAAACACGAGAACAGAGTTTAGAAAACGCACTGACCCCTAAAAGAAAGGATAAAATCAAGCAGTTTTAAGGTCTGGTGATTTTTTTCCTCCGCAGCATGACTTTGCAGAAATCACACTGAAACTGTGGGATAAAACGCTGTTGGTAGTTAGCACACTTGACTGCCCTTCAGGTCTTTTGCAGACGCCTGAGTTGTTCAGGGTTGGTTCTTCAAGCACGAAGGACAGTGAAAAGGAAGATTAACTTGTACTATAGCCTGAAGAGTTTGTTTTAGCAGTTTTAATCTAACAAAAATTAAGCACTGTACTGGCAAGTAAGCGGAAATATGTTCCTGGGTATCACTATCTATAGCGTAGTGCCTAAAACTTGTGCAAAGTCTGCCAAACCAAGCCCAAAGTACAGATTTTTAAAGTTGAGGTACTTAAAATGGGTTGTTTCATAGAAAAAACCCAAATCTCTCCAAATGACCCCAAAATCATAGAATCATAGAACAACCAGGTTGTAAGAGACCCACCAGATCATCAAGTCCAACAATTCCTATCAAACATTAAATCATGTGTCTCAGTACCTCGTCCACCCATCCCTTAAACACCTCCAGGGAAGGGGAATCAACTACCTCCCTGGGCAGCCTGTTCCATTGCCCAATGACCCTTTCCAAGAAAAACTTCCTCCTAATCTCCAGCCTAAATCTCCCCTGGTGGAGCTTGAGGTCATTCCCTCTTGTCCTCTCCCCTGTCACTTGAGGGAAGAGCCCAGCTTCCTCCTCTCCACAACCTCCTCTCAGGGAGTTATAGAGAGCAATGAGGTCTCCTCTCAGCCTCCTCTTCTCCAGGATAAACACCTCCAGCTCTCCCAGACGCTCCTCATAAGGCCTGTTCTCCAGTCCCTTCACCAGCCTTGTCGCTCTTCTCTGGACTCGCTCCAGAGCCTCAACATCCTTCTTGTGCTGAGGGGACCACAACTGGACACAATATTCAAGGAGCGGCCTCACCAGTGCTTAGTCCAGAGGGAGAATCACCTCCCCGGCCCTGCTGGTCACACCGTTTCTCATACAAGCCAGGATGCCAATGGCCTTCTTGGCCACCTGGGCACACTGCTGCCTCATGGTCAGTCGGCTGTCGACCAACACCCCCAGGTCCCTCTCCTCCTGGCAGCTTTCTAGACAGACTTCTCCCAGTCTGTAGCTCTGCATAGAGTTGTTGTGCCCCAAGTGCAGGACTCGGCATTTGGCCGTGTTAAACCTCATCCCATTGGACTCTGCCCAGTGGTCCAACCTGTTTAGGTCCCTTTGCAGAGCCTCCCTACCCTCCAGCAGATCCACACTTCCACACAGCTCAGTGTCATCTGCAAACTTGCTAAGGGAGCACTCGATGCCTTCATCCAGGTCATTGATGAAGACATTGAACAGGACTGGACCCAGCACTGAGCCCTGGGGAACCCCACTTGTCACTGGCCTCCAGCTGGACTTAACACCATTTCCCACCACTCTCTGGGCCCGGCCATCCAGCCAGTTTCCTACCCAGGAGAGTGTGCGCCTGTCCAGGCCAGAGGCTGACAGTTTCCGTAGCAGAATGATGGGAGAAACTGTGTCAAAGGCTTTACTGAAGTCCAGAAAGACCACATCCACAGCCTTTCCCTCATCCAGCAGCCGAGTGACTTTGTCATAGAAGGCGATCAGGTTGGTTTGGCAGGACCACGCTGGGCAAGTCTAAGCAGCAAGATAAGCCACACCACGGAGTGTACCTTAAATAAGAATTAAATTACAAGAGTAAGGTGGATGCTTTGATCTGTTGCACACCATTTCTAGAAAAGCATGATGGCCACACAGGCTAAAGAATTTCAAAACCTGCAGTGGGGAGGACTGCATAGTGAAGAACTTAAAAAGGCGAAGAGCAGCTTTGCTTTTTCTAGTCTTTGAGAAGAGAATTTTACATATAAATTTAAAAAAGTGTAGTGATGGAATTATCTAACTCTGCCTGTATGTATGGGAAGGGTTGTCTCTGGGCTCAGAACCCTTTTTTTAGGGTCCAGAACACTAATTTTGGGGCCCAGAACAGTGATTTTTGGGTGGACACTGATTTTTCATGCTAGATCACTGACTTCTGGGGACAGAACTCCCATCTTTGCAGCATGAACACTTTCTCTGTGGGGCCAGTATCCTATTTTTGGGGGGCAAGAAAACCCATTTGGGGGTCAGAGCACCAACTGTTGGGGCCAGTACTGACAATGTTTGAGAACAGGTCTCCTATTTTTGGGGTCAAAACTAACATTTAACAGGGGGACAGGGGAGACAGGGGGACAGAGGGATGGAGAGGGACAGAGGAACAGGGCAAGAGTGGGACAAGGGGACAGGAGGACAGGGGGAAGAAGGCAGAAGAAGGCAGGAGAAGACAGAAGAAAATAGATTCCCCACCACGAGATCACCTCAATTGAAGATTGCCTTCTGGGTCTGGATCCCAAGAGGTGCTGGACAACTGTGGACCTGTGAGGGTAGTTAGAAACCGCTTTTCCTCCCCTCTTCTCCCCATCTCTTTCCTTGTTCTCTTTTCCTATTGCACTGATTTTTGGGTCCAGAACACCTTCAGGCCCAGAATACCCATCTTTAGGAACAAAGCACTGATTTTGGGGGCTACAACTTTCATCATTGGGGTCCAGAAGACCCATTTTGGGGCCAGAACCCCCATTCCCCAACCCCTGGCTTTGATCCCTCCTTCCTACGGAAGCGACGGAAACTGTCACCTCTGGCTTGGACAGGTGACACTCTCCTGGGGGGAAAACTGGTTATCTGGAGGGCCCAGAGAGTGGTGGGAGATGGAGTGAACTCCATCTGGAGATCAGTGACAAGTGGTGTCCCCAGGGCTCAGTGCTGGGTCCAGCCCTGTTCAATGTCTTCATCAATGACCTGGATGAAGGTATCGAGTGCTCCCTCAGTAAGTTTGCAGATGACACTGAGTTGGATGCAAGTGCGGATCTGCTGGAGGGTCGGGAGGCTCCAAAATGATCTGAAGAGGCTGGATCCGTGGGCTGAGACCAACAGCATGCGGTTAAACATGGTCAATCGACGGATCCTGCACTTGGGGCACAACAAACCTGAGCAGCTCCAAACTAGGAGAAGTCTGGTTGGAAAGTGCCTGGAGGAGAAGGACCTAGGGGTGTTGGTCGACAGTGACTGACCATGAGCCAGCAGTGGCCCAGGTGACCAAGAAGGCCAATGGCATCTTGGTTTGGATCAGAGCTTGAGGCCATTCCCTCTTGTCCTGTCCCCTGTCCCTTGGCAGAAGAGCCCAGCTCCCTCCTCTCCACAACCTCCTTTCAGGTAGTTGGAGAGAGTAATGAGGTCTCCTCTCAGCCTCCTCTTCTCTAGGTTAAACCCCCCCAGCTCTCTCAGACGCTCCTCATAGGGCCTGTTCTCCAGCCCCTTCCCCACCTTTGTTGCTCTTCTCTGGACTTGCTCCAGAGCCTCAACATCCTTCTTGTGCTGAGGGGACCACAACTAAACATAGGATTCAAGGAATTCAAGGAGGTTGTGGAGAGGAGGGAGCTGGGCTCTTCTCCCAAGGGACAGGGTGAGAGGGAATGGCCTCAAGCTCTGCTGGGGGAGATTTAGGCTGAACATTAGGAAAAACCTTTTCCCAGAAAGGGTCATTGGGCACTGTCAGAGGCTGCCCAGGGAGGGGGTTTATTCACCATCCCTGGAGGTTTTTAAGGGATGGGTGGACAAGGTGCTGTGGGACATGGTTTAGTGTTTGATAGGAATGGTTGGACTCAATGATCCAGTGGGTCTTTTCCAACCTAGTGATAACCTTGGCAAAGGGGTGGAGGGGGCAGTGCTGGCCACACCCCCATCCTTTGAGCCCCTGCCCAGCCTCTGCCCAGGTTGTCGTGGGACCCCTTGTGACATCACAGTGGGATCCCACCCGAACCCTCGAGAGCTGAGGAAGACGCAGCCCCCCAAGCCCTCAGTGTCCGTCAGGACAGTCACGGGACAGACACCAGAGCTCGTAGCTCCTGAGCAGAGCTCACGTCTTACCCTGTGGTGCTGAGGCGTTTGCCGAAGCTTCTGCATTCTTATTGCTTTCGCTTTTACCTCCATCCCCAACGATGGCAGAGGGACCACCTCTCAGACACAGGCTGACCAGGATGGATCAGCCTGCCTCCAGAGAGGATGTGCCTCCCCAGGGGAAGGAGAGAACTGTAAACTCTGCCACACAGACCGATAAGGATACTGAATCCCTACCCTTTTTGCTCAGTGAGTGAAGGGTCCTGGTGGGCTGGGTAGGGCTGGATGCCAGGGTCAGGGAGAGGATTCTGTTCCTCTGCTCTGATGAGACCTCAGCTGGAGCCCAGAGGAGGCCACAAGGATGATCTAGAGGCTGGAGAACCTCCTGTATGAAGACAGGCAGGGAGAGTGGGGGTTGTCCAGCCTGGAGAAGAGAAGATTCTTAGTGCAGCTTCCAATATGGAAAGGGACCCCTGGAAAGCTGTGGAGGGACTATTGATGTGGGAGTTCAGGGATAGGGCAAGGTAGAACAGTTTTGAGCTGAAAGAGGGCAGATTGGGATGAGGTGTTGGGGAGAAATGTTCTGCTGTGAGGTTGGTAAGGACCTGGCCCAGGCTGCCTGGAGATGTTGTTCCTGCCCTGTTCCTGGAGGTGTTCATGGCCAGAATGGATGGGACTTGGTGTAACCTGATCCTTGTGGGTCACGAGGGCTTTCCCAGACATGTCCTCTCCAGCCCAGCAGCCCAGCTGCACGTGGAGCGTTGCAGGGGCTTGTGCTGACCCAAGAGCAGGACCTGGTCAGGCAGCCAGTTCTGTCCCCAGCAGAATCCTGTCTCCTTCCACCACACCCTCTCACAGCCCTCCCTGCTCTCCTCCTCTCTTAGATGTCACGTGGTTGCCCATCTACGCATTGCTGAAGGAAACGGTCGACTTCATCTGTGCCTTCGTCCACTGCGCACAGGAGGTACCCCTGCCCCTCACTGCCTGGGCAGAGCTGCTTCTCCCAGGTCTCCATCCTCACTGCTCCTGTCGTGCTGGCCATGGGTGTCCCCCTCTCACGCTCCCTGTTTGCTCTTTGTTCCAGGAAAATAGCGAGAAGCTGAAGTTCCTTGACTGCATTTGTTCCCTGTGCCAGACTGCCAAGGAGAAAAACCTGTTGACAGGCCTGAACCTGTTCTGTAGCAGCAACAAGGTGGTGGATAAGGTCAAGGTGAGAGGTCGAGTAGGAGCTCAGAGGGAGAGGGCGAGGGGAAATGGCCCCAAGGGGCACCAGGGGAGGTTTAGGTTGGACATCATAGAATCGTAGAACAAGCAGGTTGGAAGGGACCCATCGGATCTTCTAGTCCAACCATTCCTATCAAACACTAACCCATGTCCCTCAGCACCTCATCTACCTGTGCCTTAAACACCTCCAGGGAAGGGGAATCAACCCCCTCCCTGGGCAGCCTATTCCAATGCCCAATGACCCTTTCCGTGAAAAACTTCCTCCTAATCTTTAGCCTAAATCTCCCCTGGCGGAGCTTGAGGCCATTCCCTCTTGTCCTGTCTTCTGTCACTTGGGAGAAGAGCCCAGATCCCTCCTCTCCACAACTTCCCTTCAGGTAGTTGTAGAGAGTAATGAGGTCTCCTCTCAGCCTCCTCTTCTCTGGACTCACTCCAGAGCCTCAACATCCTTCTTGTGGTGAGGGGCCCAGAACTGAACACAGTATTCAAGGAGCGGCCTCACCAGTTGTTACGGAAGGAGTGGTGAAGCATTGGGAAAGGTTGCCCAGGGAAGTGATGGAGTCTCTGCCCATGGAGGGGTTCAAAACATGTGGAGATATAAGGCTTCAGGTGTGGATTAGTAGGCACGGTGGGGCTGGAGTGATGTTTAGGCTGGATGAGCTTAGATGTATTCTCCAACCTTCGTGGCTGAATGATGTTACGAGGGTCTGGAGGCCCTGGGTGCTGCTGGTTGCCAGGTCCCACACCAGTTGGGTTTTGCAGGAGCTGATTGAAGAGGAGTGTGCTGACAAGCTTTTCAAGATGGAGCTGTGGCAGAAAGCCATGTCTGCTGTCACCGAACTGAGGTACCTCAACATCCCTCCTGGTCACCCCCTGGGTTCACATCCATACGTAGAAGGCCTCCAGGCACCACTCCCAGCACCAGCGCCTGACTGGTTCCTCTCTGTCTCTGCAGCTCCTTGCAGGGAGTGCTGGACGGCAAGGAGACACTCCTGCTCCAAACCTGCCTGAGAACGGTCTTGCCTGCCAGTCTGAAATGGACAGACGCCGCTACCAGGCAACGTATCAGGAACCTGTACAACATGGTAAGTGCTGGATGAGCTGCAGGAGACCCCACGCCCTCTGAGCTGCTCCTTGGCCACCCCACGCTCAGCTTTGCTTGCCCACCCCCATGCCATCGCCCTCTTCTCCTGTTCCGGTCACCCCCACAGGATGCGCTGCTCTTTGGGACGTGCGGCAGTCCTGCCCTGGCACTGGGAGATGGGATCCTGGTGCTCCTGAGGGCGACAGCGGGAAACCCTGTCACAACTCTTTATCTGCTTTGCAGACCTTGGGATCCCTGGACACGATGATGGAGAAGTTGCTGGGCATCACTCCGGTCACCAGACTCAACCAGGAGCTGCCGGACATCTTCCAGGTCTATATCTGCAATGAAGTCGGGTTCTGAGGGGCCACTCCTCTCCCTGGGAGGAGGGGGTGTCCACTCAGGAGTGGACGGTCCTCACCTGAGTGCCAGGCAGAGCGAATGCTGCAGGGAGGGTGCTCAGCTCCTCGGGGAACCAGGGGCTGCCAGCAGCCCATCTCCTAGGGCAGGGCCCCCACTACAGGTTTTTCTGGAGAGCAGAGGGAGCCTTCATGGCCTGGAAGAGTCCAGCCCAGGAGCTCAGCAGTGTTGCTTCTGCTGGAGGAGGACTCTGCTCCCAGGGCTCACCAGGACCTTCTCTCTTCCCAGATCCTTCTGAACCTCACCAGCACTGAGAGATCGGGTCTGCGCCAGAGGGTCCTACGCAGGATTCAGACCCTGATTCGTCTGCTGACCAACAAGCCCACGCTGCAGGTGAGGAGTGAGGAACCCTGCGGCCAGGCCACGTCCCTTCCCTGCCCACCAGAGTGGCCAAAGGTCTCCCTGTGTGGAGCTCCTGCCCAGACGGCTGCTCTGGGAGCCGGAGCTGGCATCGCCCGGCAAAGCCTTAACTCTCCAGGGATGCAGCCCTCAACACTTCTCCTCTTCTGCCTCCCTCGTGCAGGTCCCAATGGAAGATTCAAGATCCATGGACAGCCATGGCAGCTTTGAAGAGCTGCAGATCCCTTTCCTGGGCCAGCTGCTTGGTCATCTCTCTGTTTTCCCATATGCCCATAACACGACAGAAGTTATGACTTTGCAAGCACTTTCTTGCCTCCTCGACTTCATCCGCAACCAAGAAAGTAAGAGACGTTGTGGTGGGCTTCATGGGCTCCACGCTGACATCTCCCGATAGCTGCGCTTCTCTTTAAGCATCGTCAGATCTTATGGATGGGGACGATAGGGTTGATCTTCTGGCCAAGCTGCTTTGTCTTATTGATCCTTCTGTCTCTTCCCTGTTTCTTCAGGCACGTCAGTGGTAAAGCAGGAAGGAGAAGAGATTGAGGAGGAGCTTGTAAAAAATGAAGTAGAAGAGAACGAGGATGAGCGTGTAACGACTGAAGGAGAAGAGAGCCAGAAGGACCTTGAGGACGCCTCCGCAAAGGATTTGCTCTCCATCAGAGATGTGCCCACGGTAAGGAGCTTCTCTGTCACTGGAATTTCTGCCTGAGGCGTTGATGGGGACATGGAGGAGCAAAGGTGTGGAGACTCAGTGGGGCTGGCACGGGCTCACTGTCCCTGCTGAGAAGGTCCCTGCTGTCCCCAAGCAAGGCTGCACTCCAGGGTCCCAGCGGCCCCTCCAGCACCGCTGGCCAAGGCCTGGATGGCTTGAGGGTCACCGACTGCCCCCATGAGCCCAACACTTTCCTCTGGGTGTTGCCTCCAGTGCTGCCAGGCTCTCACTGGGACCTCTCTTACCTCCCTTCCTTCCTCCCTCATGTAGTGCTTCGCAAGATACCTTTGTGTGGAGGAGAAGACCGACATCGTCTGCGTGGCCATCAAAGCACTGAGAGAATCCAGTGTCTTTAACAAGGAGGCAGCAGAAAATGTGTTGGAGGTGGCCTTTAGCCTCCCTGAGTGCTGGTTGGTGGATGTAAGTGGCCTGGGGCTGGACAGCCCAACCCTTGGGTGCTGCCAGACCTTCCTCCTCTATCCCTCCCTCCTAACCCACGTGTCTCAGGTGCCTGAAGCCACCTGAAACCAGTAGAGAGGGATGGAGCCGAGGAGGTGGCTGCTCTCCAGGGCCAGCTCCATCCTCATCTGTGCCCCCTCCAGGTGCCCAACATCTTAAGGTGCATCCATGAAAACATAGAAGGCATCAAAATGGAATCTTCCCGGAAGATCATGGTGGCCCTTCTGCTCTACATGACCGAGCACCACGTTGATGAAGTGATGGAGATTGCTCCACCCGGAGATAGGTCAGTGCCCTGACAGCCTGGAGGGTGGTCCCATGCAGGGAGGGGGACACGGAGACTCTTTAGTTGCCAGAGGCAAGGAATGGTGAAGGACATGCCTGGGGAGCAGGGCCCTCCTTCCCACCACGCTTTCCAGCCTCGTGAAAGCCCTGCGGCAGCCAAAGGCGGCCAAGCCAGCTCAGAGCTGAGGGCCACAAAGTTGGCCAAGGGTTTAGAGGGGAAGCCATGTGAGGAGCGGCTGAAGTCACTTGCTCTGTTCCGCCTGGAGGAGACTGAAGGGAGACCTCCTGGCGCTGTGCAGGGTCCTCACACGGGGAGGAGGAAGAGCAGGAGCCGAGCTCTTCTCTCTGAGCCAAGGGGATGGCAGGAAGATGCCCCAGGAGAGGTTTAGGCTGGACATTAGGACAAGGTCCTTGACGCAGAGGGTGCTGGAGCACTGGAACAGCTCCCCAGGGAAGAAGTCACGGCATCAAGCCTGACAGTGCTCAAGAAGCCTTTGGTCAAGGCCCTCAGACACCCGGGGTGGGTTTTAGGGTTGACGTGTGCAGGGACGGGGGTTGGACGGCATGATCCTCGCTGGTCCCTTCCATCTCAGGGCATTCCACCATTCACCTCGCTCCTCCCAGCCCCACAGGGAACCTCCCCTCGCTCCTCTCCTGCTGCCCAGGCCACCCCAGCTGAGGTCCAGGGTCCCTGCCCTGCAGGGCTGCCCCAGGCCAGGCCGCGGTGGCCGAGGTCGCCCTGCTGACAGAGCATTCTGTCTTGCAGCTCTGCCCTGCCCATGTGGGAGCTGGTATTCTCCATGCCCCAAAAGATGGAGAAAGTCCTGTTGGAAATGTACTACTGGTATTTTATGAAACACAGTCAACACCTCTACAATATGCCTGAGGACACTGGGATCCTTCAAGTGCTGGTGAGTTACCGCCCAAAGCCCTGGTGGCCTCGGCGTCACCTGCTGCTGGAACCTAGAGCTACACAGCTGAGGGAGACCCACCTGCTCTGCCACTCACTCTCTGCTGCCTTTCTTCCAGGTCCTGGCCTGCAAGGAGTTTGAAAGTGTCGACTTCAAACACTTCTACACATACAGGAGACTCCGGATGCCCCCAAAGGCATTCTTGCGCCCACTGGTTGTCCAGGCTTTCGCCATTCTCTCTCAGAGATACGAGACGGTGAGCACGGCCTTGCCGAGGGCAGCCGGCAGCTGGGGCAGTGGGGAAGGTGGTGGCTTGGCCCTGGCTGGTGTCAGGCAGTGGGTGATGGCCCCAAGTGCCATCCCTGCCAGGGTGGCCACCTGGGGAGCTTTCCAGGCATGGAGAGTTTACCAACAAGGAAATTCTCTTCTTCATGCAGGCAAGAAGGATGGTGGTTGTCCTTCCAGATTTGATGGAGGACCTAGAAAGCGGGGACACCAATGTTGTCACAAATGCCCTGGTGACCCTCCAAAATGTGACAGGTCACCTAAAGAAGAAGAACGTCAGCTCCACCGCGGTGCAGCTGGTGAAGAAGCTGCCACACCTCTTTCTTCACGTAAGGCTGATGGCAGAACCCGAGCCTCGCGGACAGGCACTGGGCAAGGACAAGTGCAGCACCCGGAGCTTCTGCTCACCTTTGTCCCCTGGGTTTGCAGCCCAGGTTCTCCCTGAGAGCTGCTCTGAGAGCCCTGAGGGCTCCTCCTTCCCAGCTGCTGTGGGGTGCGTGGCCAGGGGTGCGTGGCCCACAACAGTTGCCAAGGACCAGACCGGTCTCCTCCTCAGCCCATTTTGGTGGGAAGTTCATAGAATCACAGAATCACAGAACCAACCATTCCCATCAAACACTAAACTAAGTCCCTCAAGACCTCATCCACCCGTCCCTTAAACACCTCCAGGGAAGGGGAATCAACCACCTCCCTGGGCAGACTGTTCCAATGCCCAATGACCCTTTCCATGAAGAACTTCCTCCTAATCTCTAACCTAAATCTCCCCTGGTGGAGCTTGAGGCCATTCCCTCTCGTCCTGTCCCCTGTCCCTTGGGAGAAGAGCCCAGCTCCCTCCTCTCTACTACCTCCTTTCAGGTACTTGTAGTCAGCAATGAGGTCTCCTCTCGGAGGGTACCCTCAATGTCCTCATCCAGGTCATTGATGAAGACATTGAACAGGGCTGGACCCAGCACTTAATCCTGGGGAACCTCAGTTGTCACTGGCCTCCAGCTGGACTTAACACCATTTCCCACCACTCTCTGGGCCCGGCCATCTAGCCAGTTTCCTACCCAGGAGAGTGTGCACCTGTCCAGGCCAGAGGTGACAGTTTCTGCAGCAGAATGCTGGGAGAAACTGTGTCAAAGGCTTTACTGAAGTCCAGAAAGACCAGTTGTCCCTAATGGGGCTGGTGGAGCTGGTGTGGAGCACAGGCCGGTCAGGAGAGCCCACTGAGGGGCCTCGGACATGTTTGGGGCCATTCAGTTGCACCTACAGAGTTGTCCCACACCTCCAGTGACCAAATACAACCCTGCATCATCTCCCAGCCCATCAGCCACGCTGACGCTCCTGCTCCCCATGGGCAGCGAGATCTCGGCTCTCAAGTCCTGCTCTCCTTCTCCCTGCCAGGAGCAATGCCACGTGAGAGAACAGGCCATCACGTTCTTCACCAGGCAGCTGAGGAACATCAAGTGGACCCACAAGATACAGGCGCAGAAGAAAGTGCGAACAGCCCTGTTCCCACTCACTTCTTGCATACGGGATGAAATAGCGAGCGTGGCCGAGGTACGGATACCAAAGCTGAGCTGTGACGCAGGGAGGAGACTGCCAGGCACCTGGGCCAGGGCATGTCTCACCTTCCTCTCACGTCCACCACGGCCCCACCAGCAAAGACAAGGGGAGGAGGATGCCCAGTCTTCTGTCCCAGGCTGCGGTGCCATCTCCCACCTTCTGCTGCTCCACAGGCCTCCGAGGAAGGTCTCCTGGCTGCCATACAATTCCTGGGCTTGAAGCTACCCATGCGTTATATTAAGGCAAAGCTGATATGGAACATTGCAGACCACTTGGTGAGAAGATCCCCCAAACCTCAGGGCCCAGGCTGGACGAGGGCTGCCCCACATGGTTGGGGTTCCCAAGGGTTCTTCTCCACGCTCTGTGGGATGGAGAGCTCCCAGCAGTGGGGGATACTGGCAGGAGGGACTGGGGTGGCCAGTTGGGGAGGGACTGGGTCATGCCCTTACCCTTGTGGTCTCTCCAGATGAAGCAGGACAAGAGGAGGGCAGAGTTCTACTTGAACCAGAGCCTGCAATACATTCGTTCTCCCGAGGAGACAGTGCAAGAGACAGCTCTGATATTCCTTGGTGAGCCACCACCCCTTGGTCCCTCTTTGGAGACACCCTTCTCCCTGTTCCCACCACGGTGCTGGGGAGCAAGGAGAATCTGATGGAGCTCTGTCCCTAGTGTTTGCTGCTCAGCACTTGAAGGACAAAATGCCACAGAAGATACCAAGGATCTGCAGAGGTGAGGAGGGGCAGGGTGGGGTTGGCTGGCGGGACAGGGGCTGGGGTTCTACCGTGCCAGGTCCTGCTCTGGGGAGGGCTGTGTGGGGCAGTTGGGGCATTCCTGCCCAACAACAGTTCTCTGGATGGGGTTGGTGGGGTCCGGAGGGGATGCTTGGAGGTCTCTGTAGACACCAGGCTTCATCTTTTACATTTCATAGGAATGGTTGGACTAGAAGATCCGATGGGTCCCTTCCAACCTGGTTGTTCTATGATTCTATGATTCTATGATCTTAGCTCTGCTTTTCTCCATCACAGACCTCGAAGTCCTCGGAAGAGATGCCTCTCCTGCTGTCTGTGATATAATGGAAAAGGGCATCACCTTCCTGAGCTGTGAAGAGAGGAAGCGAAGATCAGAAATCTTCCTGCGAAGGATCTTCCGCCGCTGGTGGTGAGCCAGGCAGAGGGGCAGCATTCCTCAGGAACATGGCTGTGTTTCAGGAAACCTGGAACCAAGAACCTTAGAACCATGGAACGACTGGATTGGAAGGGACATCAAAGCCACTGGATCACGTTGCTGCCCCTCCTTTCTCTCTTCTCTCTTTTCTGTCTCCTCTCTCTCTCTCCTCCTCTCCCTGGTCCCGGGCCGTGGGCAGGGACATTCCCTACCAGACTTTTGTAGGAGTTAGTTAAGTTTCATTAGTTTTGGTTACGAATAGAATAGAATAGAATAGAATAGAATAGAATAGAATAGAATTGAATAGAATAGAATAGAATAAGCAGGTTGGAAGACATCGACCGGCTCACTGAGTCCAACATGTGATGCAACAGGTATTGTCTAAATTACTAGTTTTCTCCCACATTACTGCTACGGAAGCCACTCCTGCAGCTGGAGGGCCTTGTTGCAAGGGCCGAAGAGACCAATGGATGTTTACCTGATGTTTTGTCCTGCTTGTCCTATATAAACGGTAAGTTAACCCTTATTAAATGACTTCTTCTGAAATCATATTGATTTGTTCCTGAAGTTTGTTGGCCCCCGCGGTGTTAGCCCAACCCTTGAGTCCTGCCAGACCTTCTTTCTCCATCCCTCCCTCCTAACCCAGATGTCTCGGATGCCCGAAGCCGCCTGAAACCAGCAGAGAGGGATGGAGCCAAGGAGGTGGCTGCTCTCCAGAGCCAGCTCCATCCTCACCATTGTCCCTTCCAAGTGCCCAACCTTATAAGGTGCATCCACAGAGGCATCTAAAATAGGCAATAAAATTCTTTCTACGAATACATTAACAATGAAAGGAGGACTCGGGGGACCATACAGTCCCTATTGGATGCAGAAGGAACAAGAGTGACAGGGGGTGAAGACAAGGCTGAGGTTCTCAATGCCTTCTTTGCCTCACTCTTTAATTGTAAGGAAAGTTGAGAGGTGGTGGCTAGAGCCTTGCGTGCCCGGCTAGACACCCACAAGCCTCTGGGGCGGGATGGATCCACCATAGGGTATGGAGGGAGCTGGCGAGTGTGCTGCCAAACCCCTTTCCATCATCTTCCAGCAGCCCTGGAAGACTGGGCAAGTTCCACTGAACTAGAGGTTGATGTTGTACCCATCTCCAAGAAGGGTCGCAGGGACGATCCAGTGGATTCCAGGCCTGTCAGTGTGGCCTCAGTGCCAGGGAAAGTCATGGAACAGGTGATCTTGAGAGCTGTCATAAAGAACATGCAAGAGAACTGGGCGATCAGGCCCAGTCAACAGGGGGTCACAAGAGGCAGGTCTTGCCAAACTAACCCGATCACCCTCTATGACAAAGTGACTCAGCTGCTGGATGAGAGAAAGGCTGTGGATGGATCTTCCTAGACTTCAGCAAAGCCTCTGACACAGTTTCTCCCAACATTCTGCTACAGAAACTTTCACCTCTGGCCTGGACAGGTGATACTCTCGTGGGTGGAAAACTGGTTGTGTGGAGGGCCCAACGAGTGGTGGGAGATGGAGTGAACTCCATCTGGAGGCCAGTGACAAGTGGGGTTCCCCAGGGCTCAGTGCTGGGTCCAGCCCTGTCCAATGCCTTCATCAATGACCTGGATGAAGGCATCGAGTGCTCCCTCAGTAAGTTTGCAGATGATGAGCTGGGTGGGAGTGTCATTCTATGGAGGTTTGGGAAGCTCCAAAGGGATCAGAAGAGGCTGGATCCATGGTCTAAGATCAACGGGATGAGGTTTAACAAGGCCAAATGGTGGATCCTGCACTTAGGGAACAACAACCCTGAGCAGAGCTCCAGACTAGGAGAAGTCTGGCTGGAAACTGCCTGGAAGAGAGGGACCTGAGGGTGTTGGTAGACAGCAACTGACCATGAGCCAGCAGTGTGCCCAGGTGGCCAAGAAGACCAATGGCATCTTGGTTTGGATCAGACACGGTGTGACCAGCAGGTCCAAGAAGGTTATCTCCCTCTGTACTCAGCACTGGTGAGACTGCTCCTGGAATCCTGTGTTCAGTTGTGGGCCCCTCAGCACAAGAAGGATGTTGAGGCTCTGGAGAGAGTCCAGACAAGAGCAACGAAGCTGCTGAAGGGGCTGGAGAACAGACCCTATGAGGAGCGTCTGAGAGAGCTGGGGGTGTTTTTCCTGGAGAAGAGGAGGTTGAGAGGAGACCTCATTACTCTCTACAACTACCTGAAGGAGGAGGTAGTTGGGAGGGAGCTGGGCTCTTCTCCCAAGTGCCAGGAGACAGGAAGAGAGGGAATGGCCTCAAGCTCTGCCAGGGGAGATTTAGGCTGGAGATTAGGAGGAAGTTTTTCCCAGAAAGGGTCATTGGGCATTGGAATAGGCTGCCCAGGGAGGGGGTTGATTCACCTTCCCTGGAGGTGTTTAAGGGACGGGTAGATGAGGTCCTGAGGGACTTGGTTTAGTGTTTGATTGGAATGGTTGGACTCAATGATCCGATGGGTCTCTTCCAACCTGGTTGTTCTGTGATTCTATGATTCTATGATACTTAGTGTCCATTTTCAAATGTGTACTAAGGTAAAGATTTTCGCTTTACTGTATGAATTCCTTTGCATTGTGTAGTCAAAACTTAAATGTTTAGCATGTATGGAGAAGGTGAGGATGAAGAGGTCTTGTTGCCTTTTTAATAAATGAGGATTCACGGAAGCTCAACATGACACTATGTTAAGTCAACAGTTCACGGTCAGAGAACAGGAAGAAAAGCTGTTAAGATAGAAGAAGACCCTGTGACAAGAACTATATGGTATCCAGGAGGTTGAAGTTGCTTCAACAGACTAATCCTGGGCCTCAGGCTAAGCTTATCTCTGCCAAGCAAGGTAATAGTATTAATACTATATGCTGTTCAGCTGAGTCCAGCAGTGCTGGTTGAACACACAGGGCCAATTGCTTTCTATTTCAGACAACTGGGAAAAAAAAAAAGTTTGGAAAAGTAGAAAGATCTGAACCCCCTGCACTGGAGCCAGAGTTCTCTTAACTGCAGTAAACAGATGGATAAGGCAAAAGTCAGGTATGCATAAAGGCTGTTTGAAAGCAGTGAAGGGGCAGAAAGATATAAAGTCCTTGTGACTAGTTTTGAAGGTTTGGGCTGCGATAGAGCTTCTTTTCTTCACAGGAGCTGGTAAGGGGCTATGGTTTGGATTAGTGCCGGACACAGGGTTTATAATACAAGGCTGGTTTAGCTCTTGCTGAACGGTGCTGACACAGCCAAGGCCTTTTCTGCTTCTCTGCACGAGAAGATGGGATTTGGTACAGGCAGGACAGGTGACTCTAGCTGACCAAAGGGAAATCCCATCCCACAGGACATCGTGCTCAGTACAGAAAGCTGGGGAAGGAGGAGGAAGGGGAGGGTGTTCACAGGGATAACCGTTACATGTGATGGAGCTTTCCTGGAGACGGTTCAACACCTGCCTGCTGATGGGAAGCAGTGAATTAATTCCTTCTTGAGCTTGGCTTGTGTGTGTGGCTTTTACTTTTCCTATTAAACAGCCTTTATCTCAGCCCGTGAGTTGTCTCACTTTCGCCCTTCTCCCTCCTGTGCCACTGGAGATGAGTGAGCAAGCAGCTCTGTGGCATGGAGCTGCCAGATGGGCTTAAACTAAGCTAAATCTGCACTTTTCAGACCTTCAAAACACCTACTTACACGCTTGTTAAAACCCCTTTTTTTCCATAGCACCTGACTGCCCCACACCAGTTCCCAACACCCATTTACAACCACAGAGCTGGGTCAAGACCCATCGTTCTCTGCACTTCACCTTCATTAGATGGTTGTAAGATATATTGTTCAACTGTCACATAAAAGATCCAATTAAAAGCCTCAGCCAAAAGGATCTATTAAAAGGCTTCCGGAAAAAAAATACGCCCTGTGCTGACACCAATCACATTGTGCTGTCATCGACTGCAGACAGAAATAGTAACACATTTTTTTTTTAACAAAGAACTTCAGCAGAAGAGTTATCAGAAAGGGGCTATAATGTAGTATCTATCGTGGAGAAAGAAATTATGTCTATGTGCTACTAAAGGCGATTTTCGATGGAGATTATAATTTGCTTTTTACTTTATGTCAGTTGGGATCCAGTAAGTTCAAAAGAGAGAAAAACTACATTTCATATAAGATAGGTAAGTCATAGAATCACCAGGTTGGAAGAGACCCATCGGATCATCAGTCGGCTGTCGACCAACACCCCCAGGTCCCTCTCCTCCTGGCAGTTTTCCAACCAGGCTTCTCCCAGTCTGTAGCTCTGCATAGGGTTGTTGTGCCCCAAGTGCACGACCCGACATTTGACCATGTTAAACCTCATGGCATTGGACACTGCCCATGGATCCAGCCTGTTTAGGTCCCTTTGCAGAGCCTCCCTACCCTCCAGCAGATCGACACTTCCACACAGCTTTGTGTCATCTGCAAACTTGCTAAGGGTACCCTCAATGCCCTCATCCAGGTCATTGATGAAGACATTGAAGAGGACTGGATCCAGCACTGAGCCTTGGGGATGACTACTTCATTTTGAGGTAGAAAACCACATCATGACTTCTCAGCTGGGAGACAGGTTATGTTGCAGTGTAGGGGTTAACTCCACTTTCCCTGGTGGTAGGGAGCAGCAAAGTGACCTGAGTTCCAGGAGGGGCAATACCTCTTCTGTGGTGAGCTCATAGTGAATTCATTGCTTTCTATAAGTACCTGAAAGGGGATTGTGGAGAGGAGGGAGCTAGGCTCTTCTTCCAAGGGAGAGGACGAGAGGGAATGTCCTCAAGCTCTGCCAGGGGAGATTTAGGATAGAGATTAGGAGGAAGTTTTTCATGGAAAGGGTGATTGGGTATTGGAACAGGCTGCCCAGGGAGGTGGTTGATTCCCCTTCCCTGGAGGTGTTTAAGGGACGGGTGGACGAGATTCTGAGGGACATGGGTTAGTGTTTGATAGGAATGTTTGGACTCGATGATCCGATGGGTCTCTTCCAACCTGGTGATTCTATGATTCTATGAAATAGGAGCCTCACTGATGGACCAGAGTGAGGTTTGTGCCTCCAAGCTAAATAGCTGATTTCTACATTAAATAGCCTAATTCTACATTCTACATAGTACATTCCACATAAACAGCCTAATTTCTATATATTTTTCTAATTTCTTAAACTGAGTTCTGCATTGCCTTATCTACTTGAGACTATTTAGGAAATCTACTTGAGACGATTTTAGGAAAGTAACTGGAGAAAAATGAACTGTATCTTTCTACCCCATGAATTTTGAAAGAGATTATGAGTGTATCTTATTGGCTGAATCTAGTAGCTATTACGTGAATAGTGATTGTCTGGTATGAATTATAGAAAAGGAGGGAAAGGTCTTTGTTTCTGTAGCACTGACAGATTCAATATGTTTCTTCATAATGATGTCTTGTGCCAGGATTCTAAAGCACAAAGACAAGATTTTTTTATTATTATTTTAGAGATGCTTTTGTTTATTTGCATCACTTTGTTTGGTTGATAGACCCTTATCTGAGAGTAAACACTAGATATATTTAGCAAGTAATTTCTAAGCTTTAATGAAGTAAGGGACTGTCCAGCTGAGTCCTGAAAGTGGAGAATATTTTAGTTCTTTAATCATCTTTCATGAACCAGAATTAAGTGTGTGTGGCTTGTGAAAGGTCTTGGGTTGTAGAACCAAATAAACCATAGAAGAAAGTCAGAGATATCATTAATACTGAAGTTGGGTCGTTCATTGTCCCTGTGAAAGTAAAAGGAAACTGTCAGAGAATCATAGAATCATAGAAGAATCATAGAATCATAGAATCATAGAACAACCAGGTTGGAAGAGACCCATCGGATCATCGAGCCCAACCATTCACAAAAGAATGTTGAAGTAGAAACGTGTGAGGTAGAGGTAAGGCAGTCTTGACGATTATAATGATAAATTTAATGGTAGGAAGATGTATAGGGAAAAAAACATCATTGGAGAGATTTAAAAGATACGTGGTAAAGCAGTTAGATGGGCAGAAAACAGAATTTTACAGACCAGATAGAGGTTACAATTGAGAGCTTGTATTTTGTGTTTGGCTATCGAGGGAAAGAAAAAAAAAAAAAACCAAAAGCAAAACAAAACTGAAAAGCAACTACAAACCTTTAGAAAAAAAAAAGAAATACTTATATCTCCTGGACACTAAGTGGTTAGGGAGTTGAGAAGTGTTCAGTAGACTAACTTGCAGATCTTCATGAGCAGCCAGTAACCTACGCAGCCAAGGAACATAGCAAATGTTCCTACAGACTGGGAGAAGCCTGGCTGGAAAACTGCCAGGAGGAGAGGGACCTGGGGGTGTTGGTCGACAACAGACTGACCATGAGCCAGCAGTGTGCCCAGGGGGCCAAGAAGGCCAAGGGTATCCTGGCTTGGATGAGACACGGTGTGACCAGCAGGGTCAGGGAGGTCCTTCTCCCTCTGGACTCAGCACTGGTGAGACTGCTCCTTGAATCCTGTGTTCAGTTGTGGGCCCCTCAGCACAAGAAGGATGTTGAGGCTCTGGAGCAAGTCCAGAGAAGAGCAACGAGGCTGGTGAAGGGGCTGGAGAAGAGGCCCTATGACGAGTGTCTGAGAGAGCTGGGGGTGTTTCTCCTGGAGAAGAGGAGGCTGAGGGGAGACCTCATTGCTCTCTGGAGCTCCCTGAGAGGAGGTTGTGGAGAGGAGGGATCTGGGCTCTTCTCCCAAGTGACAGGGGACAGGACAAGAGGGAATGGCCTCAAGCTCCACCAGGGGAGATTTAGGCTGGAGATTAGGAGGAAGTTTTTCCCAGAAAGGGTCATTGGGCATTGGAATAGGATGCCCAGGGAGGTGGTTGATTCCCCTTCCCTGGAGGTGTTTAAGGGACGGGTGGGTGAGGTGTTGAGGGACTCGGTTTAGTGTTTGATAGGAATGGTTGGACTCGATAATCCGATGGGTCCCTTCCAACCTGGTTGTTCTATGATTCTATGATTCTAAATAAAATAAATTTCTGAGAGGACTGTAGGTATTCAATGACAAGAATCTTAAATGTGTTGATAGTAAAGTAGATCTGGCTGAAAACCATGGGGTCTCGTTCACCAGAGGGTTTATATATATTGCTTCAGCTCACATCATTGTAGAAGTAATTTTTGTTATAATTTCTGCCGAAATGAAAGCTCCGTGAGCCCCTTAAGTGCTCAGTGAAGTTGATACTGTTGTTAGTTAAATGCATATGCCAGTCAAAAAGTATAGTAGAGCTTCAGGTAAGGATCTGTCTCTCTGCTTGCATTTGGTTGAGTTAATCTGATAGAAGGACAAGATACAAACCCAAGAGAGTTCAGCAGTAAGGAGTGGATGGACGTGAAGAAATCTCACTATCAGGGACTGGGAAAAACAGGAGACACTTGGCAGGGGAGTCCTGGCAAATCTTCCTTATGCAAGTGAGAATTTTTGAAAGAGATTCCGTTCACGACTGATAAATGTGAGGGAATGTAAGTGAAATGGGGGAATTTATCTTAGAATCATAGAATCATAGAACAACCAGGTTGGAAGAGACGCATTGGATCATCGAGTCCAACCGTTCCCATCAAACACTAACCCATGTCCCTCAGAACCTCATCCACCCGTCCCTTAAACACCTCCAGGGAAGGTGACTCAACCACCTCCCTGGGCAGCCTATTCCAATGACCCTTTCTGTACTAGGGGAAAGCTTGGCCGTGAGGGGAAGCTAAGCAGAAATACGGTGACATCAATTGTAGTTTAGAGAATGGCCTCGTTTGTGTTTTTAAGCAAGGAGCAAATGAACAGTGATGATAATTAGATGGCTGCAACATGAAAGGAGCATAGAAATTGCTGCTGTCTCTCCCCATTATCCTCACAGACAAGTCTCTAATGTGAATAACAGGCACACATTGATCCCCTGGTCCTTTCCCTGTGCTGACCTGATGCTGAGGCACTGTGAGGTCAGAGGGAATCAAAATGGATGTGATGCCTTTGGATGAAATGACAGAAAATTAAAGTGGCTTTTTGACAGGCTGGTGAGCGGCTTCATGGCGTGAAATACTAGAGGATGGGAAAAGGGATCAAATGTGAACTCCCAAGGAGACTGGTCAGGTGGAGGACATGACTTTTTAAGTGGATTAAGCATCTGGGGAAGAGTGAACAGGTGAGAGTAGCTGATTTAAGTGCTATTTGGAAATTACATTTTTCTAGATGTGTTAGCTGGTTTAGACTAATCAAGAGGGTTAGATTGAAAGAAGGAGAAGTTTGCTTGCTTTTTTGGAGAGAGTGCTTAATACTTCAGTATAAGGTTACTTGCAATTGTTTCAAATGAGTTCTGGGGTTTTTTTTTTCCCCTTTCAGCCTAGGTACATAACCTTCATTAGCATTAATAAGGTCAGTTTGCATCAAGAAGAACATAACATTGCTTTCAACCTTTCCCTTTTCAATCACAGTGCATTAGTGCTATTGAATAAAGAAACTTCTGGAAGCATTATCCAATGACTGTATTGAATTTCCACCTCCAAATTTAGCCTTCCTGGTGGCTTTCTGAGTGCTACAAGTTTTTACATGAGACGTTGGCACCACACCTGTTTATTTTGTGCCACGGTGAGAACAAAACCACATTGTGCTCAGATTATTTGTGGCAGATTATGTGTAGCAGACAGGCTCTGCAAAGGGACCTAAACAGGCTGGAGCGCTGGGCAGTGTCCAATGGGATGAGGCTTAACACGGCCAAATGCCGGGTCCTGCGCTTGGGGCACAACAACCCTATGCAGAGCTACAGACTGGGAGAAGTCTGGCTGGAAAACTGGCAGGAGGAGAGGGACCTGGGGGTGTTGGTCGACAGCCGACTGACCATGAGCCAGCAGTGTGCCCAGGTGGCCAAGAAGGCCAATGGCATCCTGGTTTGTATCAGAAATGGTGTGACCAGCAGGGCCAGGGAGGTGATTCTCCCTCTGGACTCAGCACTGGTGAGGCTGCTCCTTGAATCCTGTGTTCAGTTGTGGTCCCCACAGCACAAGAAGGATGTTGAGGCTCTGGAGCGAGTCCAGAGAAGAGCAACGAAGCTGGTGAAGGGGCTGGAGAAAAGGCCTTATGAGGAGCAACTGAGAGAGCTGGGGGTGTTTCTCCTGGAGAAGAGGAGGCTGAGAGGAGACCTCATTACTCTCTACAACTACCTGAGAGGTGGTTGTGGAGAGGAGGGAGCTGGGCTCTTCTCCCAAGGACAGGATGAGAGGGAATGGACTCAATCTCCTCCAGGGGAGATTTAGGCTGGAGATTAGGAGGAAGTTTTTCCCAGAAAGGGTCATTGGGCATTGGAACAGGCTGCCCAGGGAGGTGGTTGATTCCCCTTCCCTGGAGGTGTTTAAGGTACAGGTAGATGAGGTTCTGAGGGACATGGTTTAGTGTTTGATGGGAATGGTTGGACTCGATGATCCGATGGGTCTCTTCCAACCTCGTTGTTCTGTGATTCTGTGATTTGAGGGTGTAATTTATTTGCGTGTGCGACTGTGCCAGGAGCTGCTCTGGCTGTAGAGATGACATTCAAACAAAGAGATGATATTCAAACAAACAGACACGAACGAAATTCTCAGTGGACTGCAATTAGTGACATTTCAGTTACAAAGCTAATTAAACAGAACAAACCAAGACCTTGTTTCATATATACTGGAGTTGGGATCAACTAATCATGTATGTTGTGTGCGGAGAGAAACGGCTTCTCAGAAAGTGGCACATGCTATGCTGAATCACAGAATCATAGAACAACCAGGTTAGAAGGGACCCATCGGATCATCGAGTCCAACCATAAAAGATTATGCTCTCTGCATGTTTAATAGATAATTTCTTCTACGCTGTCATTTTCAGCCTGTAACTGTCAAAATAAGGAAGAAATATTCACACATGGCAATATTCACAGCTGCTCAAATAACAGTTAAGACAGGGAATATTGTAATTACTGGGAGATGCTGTGAGGGACAAACCTTGTAGCATAACAGCAGTGCTGTTTTTTTCCATATTCTGTGGTGGTTTCAAAAGTAAAGGCAGGAAGAGCAGGTGAGGTCATAGAATCATAGAATCATAGAACAACCAGGTTGGAAGAGACCCATTGGATCATCAAGTCCAACCATTCCCATCAAACAATAACCCATGTCCCTCCGCATCTCGCCCACTCGTCCCTTAAACCCCTCCAGGGAAGAGAACTCAACTACATCCCTGGGTAGCCTCTGACAGTGACCTTTCTGTGAAATATTTTTTCCTCATGTCCAGCCTGACCCTCCCACGGTGGAGCTTAAGGCCATTCCCTCTCGTCCTGTCCCCGGTCACTTGGGAGAACAGCCCAGATCCCTCCTCTCCACAACCTCCTCTCAGGTATTTGTAGAGAGCAATGAGGTCTTCTCTCAGCCTCCTCTTCTCTAGGCTAAACACCCCCAGCTCTCTCAGCCGCTCCTCATAAGGCCTGTTCTCCAGCCCCTTCACCAGCCTTGTCGCTCTTCTCTGGACTCGCTCCAGAACCTCAACATCCTTCTTGTGCTGAGGGGACCACAACTGAACACAGGATTCAAGGAGCAGTCTCACCAGTGCTGAGTACAGAGGGAGAAGAACCTTCGTGGACCTACTGGTCACACCATTTCTGATCCAAGCCAACATGTCATTGACCTTCTTGGTCACCTGGGCCACTGTTGGCTCATGGTCAGTCATTGTCAACCAATGCCCCCAGGTCCCTCTCCTCCAGGCACTTTCCAGACAGACTTCTCCTAGTCAGGAGCTGCTCAGGGTTGTTGTGCCCCAAGTGCAGAACCCAACATTTGTCCATGTTAAACCTCATCCCATTGGTCTCAGACCATGGATCCAACCTCTTCAAATCCCTTTGGAGCCTCCCGACCCTCCAGCAGATCCACACTTCCACCCAGCTCAGTATCACCTGTAAACTTGCTGAGGGAGCACTTGATGCCTTCATCCAGGTCATTGATGAAGACCTTGACCAGGGCTGGAGCCAGCACTGAGCCCTGGGGACACCTCTTGTCACTGGCCTCCAGATGGAGTTCACTCCATCTCCCACCACTCTCTGGGCCCTCCGCACAACCACTTTTCCACCCATGAGAGTATGCACCTATCCAGGCCAGAAGTGACAGTTTCCATCGCAGTTGTATCCTTTTACACTAGGTGATAGAGAAAATCTAATTAAATGACTATTCAGGCACAAGAAAAGGGTAGACACCTCAGTAATTCTCAGAGACATGCCAATGACTCTCCAGCTACGGCTTAATAAGAGTAAACAAATGGAATAGAGTGGTGATAGGATTATTAGATCAACAGTCATCAAACTGGCCACGCTAATGGTTGTTACTGGATAAGTTAGATAAGAAGTAACTGGATTGTACTGGATAGAAGGATGTTGAAGCTCTGGAGTGAGTCCAGAGAAGAGCAACAAGGCTGGTGAGGGGTCTGGAGAACAGACCTTGTGAGACTGAGAGAGCTGGGGGTGTTTATCCTGGAGAAGAGGAGGCTGAGAGGAGACCTCATTGCTCTCTACAACTACCTGAAAGGAGGTTGTAGAGAGGAGGGAGGTGGGCTCTTCTCCCAAGGGACAGGGGACAGGACAAGAGGGAATGACCTCAAGCTCCACCAGGGGAGATTTAGGCTAGAGATTAGGAGGAAGTTTTTCCCAGAAAGGGTCATTGGGCATTGGAATAGGCTGCCCAGGGAGGTGGTTGATTCCCCTCCCCTGGAGGTGTTTAAGGGACAGGTAGATGAGGTGCTGAGGGACATGGTTTAGTGTTTGATAGGAATGGTTGGACTCGATGATCCGATGGGTCTCTTCCAACCTGGTTGTTCTATGATTCTATGAAATCTGAAATTATCTTGGGAAGCACCTTTCAGTGCGAGTGCCCTTCCCTATGAACAGTCTGCATTGTGAGTACTTTAGAGGTGTAAGTGATCAAAATGCACCGAGGCTGAGGGGCAGAGCAGGCTAGTGTCTCTGTCTTGAGAGAACACTCTTGGTGGATGTTATTTCTGAAAACCCTTGGTGACAGTTCAGTTTATCAAGCTTTGTGCTTCCCACTCCTTATTGTTATCTTAGCACACACCGAGGCCCCCAACTCTCCTCTTGGGCTAGGAAAGGTACATCAGTAGGTTAAGAGATTCCTCTTCCCATTCCCTGACTGTAAAGGCTGAAAAAGAAGACAAGTGCAAGGTGGAGGGCAAGGGAGCATCTTTATCTTCAGTGAGGAACTGAGTGAGGGAGAGTGCAAACCAACACTTGGCTACCAGACAAAAAGAGAGAGAAACTGAGTCCAACAGGCAGTTTTCTTTTGCTGGGTCACAGGGTGCTCTGTTCTTTTCCCGTCAACACAAAATTGGCATATTTGATCTTCCTTTGTTTTCTTTGAAACCTTTGGCAGAAGACTATGGGAAAATACGCTGCGGTTTCAACAAAGTTCTCAGTGCTGTGCTACTGTGTTAAATCACTTGCACGTATTTCAAAACAGTGAAACTACCTGGAGACAATTGGTTAGCTCCATGTAAGAATTAATTTTTTTTGAAGTAATGTTTTAATTTAGTTAGTAAACAGACTTAGAAACTATCATGATTTGCAGAGGAACAAGTTCTGCATATCATAGAATCATAGAATCACAGAACAACCAGGTTGGAAGAGACCCATTGGATCATCGAGTCCAACCATTCCCATCAAACACTAAACCATGTCCCTCAGCACCTCATCTACCCATCCCTTAAGCACCTCCAGGGAAGGGGAATCAACCACCTCCCTGGGCAGCCTGTTCCAATGCCCAATCACCCTTTCTGGGAAAAACTTCCTCCTAATCTCTAGCCTAAATCTCCCCTGGTGGAGCTTGAGGCCATTCCCTCTCAGTCTGTCCTTGGGAGAAGAGCCCAGCTCTCTCCTCTCCACAACCTCCCTTCAGGTAGTTGTAGAGAGTAATGAGGTCTCCTCTCAGCCTCCTCTTCTCCAGGACAAACACCCCCAGCTCTCTCAGCTGCTCCTCATAAGGCCTTTTCTCCAGCCCCTTCACCAGCTTCGTTGTTCTTCTCTGGACTTTCTCCAGAGCCTCAACATCCTTCTTGTGCTGAGGGGCCCACAACTCAACACAGGATTCAAGGAGCGGCCTCACCAGTGCTGAGTCCAGAGGGAGAATCACCTCCCTGGACCTGCTGGTCACACCATTTCTGATCCAAGCCAGGATGCCATTGGCCTTCTTGGTCACCTGGGCATGAATGATTGCGTTTAGTCTTAGCTAGCCCTTCACGATAAAATAAAGCTTGCAGAGGTCCTAAGGACTTAAAGCCACATGTAAACAGGCAGTGCCACTACTTACCAGATAGTTTAAAGAAACAATCGATGCTTTTCCAACTGAGAAAACTTTAATCCTATACTACTCAGTGCAAGCATGCAGAAATTGCAATGGGAGTCAGCTGCAGTTAAAGTCAAATAGTTTTTTCATCAGACTTTGGTTTAACTGTTTCATTATTTTGCCTGCTGGTTGCAACTGACTTTTACATTCTAACTAAACATTTACATTCTTAATATGGCCTCAAGCTCTGCCAGGGGAGATTTAGGCTAGAGATTAGGAAGAAGTTTTTCATGGAAAGGGTGATTGGGCATTGGAATAGGCTGCCCAGGGAGGGGGTTGAGTCACCTTCCCTGGAGGTGTTTTAGGGACAGGTGGACGAGGTCCTGAGGGACATGGTTTAGTGTTTGATAGGAATGGTTGGACTCGATGATCCGATGGGTCTCGTCCAACCTGGTTATTCTATGATTCTATGAAAGTGGGAATTTGTCCTATATTTTAAGGCCACGATCCCCCGAGATGTTTCTTTTGGTATTCTAGGCTTTCTACAAACTTAACTCATCAGAAACAGTCTTCAAACAGCTAAAGGCTTCTTATTATTTTGATGGGAACGGTTGGACTTGATGATCCTGTGGGTCTCTTCCGACCCGGTTGTTCTATGATTCTATGAAATAGGAGCCTCACTGATGGACCTGAGTGAGGTTTGTGCCTCCAAAACACAGTATATTTACTCCACAGTTAATATAACCTTTTCCTTAGGAAAGAAAAACCTTAGGACTTCACTCTTAAGTAATTCTGGGACTCATACCTGTGTTGGTGAACTTGTGATATAGCTGAGAGAACTGGAAAAAGATCAGATCAGAGTATGTTCTAAGCAGGTTATTACAGAATCATAGAATCACCAGGTTGGAAGAAACCCACCGGATCATAGAGTCCAACCATTCCTATCAAAAAACAAACAGACAGAATATAAACTAATATAAAGACAGAATATGAACTACTATAAAGACAGAATATGAACTAATATAAAGAGAGAATATGAACTAATACAAAGACAAAATATGAACTAATATAAAGACAGAATATGAAGTAAAATAAAGACTGAATATGAACTACTATAAAGACAGAATACAAACTTTGGCAGGGGTGGCGATGCAAAAAATACAAATACTTCATCACCCTCAAATTTGTGAAGATGTAACTTGGAAAAGAGAAAAAGTTTTCAAGTGTATGGTGTCAGCTGCAGGAGTTTTTGATGGAAATGTTTTTTTCTCATGATGAGAAATGAATCATAGAGTAGAATCATAGAACAGCCAGGTTGGAAGAGACCCATCGGATCATCGAGTCCAACCATTCCTATCAAATACTAAACCATGTCCCTCAGCACCTCATCCACCCGTCCCTTAAACACCTCCAGGGAAGGTGAATCAACCACCTCCCTGGGCAGCCTATTCCAATGCCCAATGACCCTTTCTGTGAAAAACCTCCTCCTAATCTCTAGCCTAAATCTCCCCTGGCAAAGCTTGAGGCCATTCTCTCTCATCCTGTCCCCTGTCACTTGGGAGAAGAGCCCAGCTCCCTCCTCTCTACAACCTCCTTTCAGATAGTTGTAGAGAGCAATGAGGTCTCCTCTCAGCCTCCTCTTCTCCAAGAGGAGTAGGTCACTGTACTGTACCTTTGCTCCTGGGAGTAAGACACAATTAATCACATTTTAATGCCCAGGACATTAGGGCAAAAGAAACACTGTGCACAGACTGTCCTGTATCAGTCTGGAGGACTCAGCATCATCCTGATTCCTTACCCACTGGAGGAAAAAGTGGAGTTTCCCAGTGTGGTTGAGACTGGAGGCATCTGCCAGCAGAGAGCAGTGCAGCCCCTTGTTGGTGTTTGAAGGGCTAGAGGTGGAAGCACAGACCAGGAACAAAGCAGATGGATAAAGGGGAATAGACTGAGAAGCACTAAACACAGAGGCAGAAAGGAATGTAAAAGTGAGATAAGGGAGGATGTTGTCGAGCAGGAACATAAAGAAGAGTGGAGACAACGCGAGAAAAAGAAGGAGAGGAAATAAAAAAAAAAATATGGAATACTAGCAAGCAAACTGGAGAACCGGACAAATAGAGAAAAGAAAGAATCAAGGAATCACCAGGTTGGAAGAGACCCATCGGATCATCGAGCCCAACCATTCCTATCAAGCACTAAACCATGTCCCTCAGGAGAAAAACAGACCTGGAGGAAGAAAGTTAAAAGTCTTGTAAAGAGATCGGGGCATTATCTTCAGCCCCTGAGCCAGAGGAGAGCTACAGTTCCTGTGCTGAGCATGGAAGAAGGACAGAAGGACAGGGACCCAGAAACTGTTGCTGCTTTTAAGCATCGTAGAACAATGTACATATGTTTATCTTGGTTCTCTTTCTGTATTGTCAGTTTGGATGAGTTATTCTTATGTCTTCACACTGATATTAATCTCTGATTAACAGAGGAGGACAAAAAAAATCACAAGATGATTTTTCAAAATGTTTCTCATGGAGAGTATTATTTCCCACTTAAATGGGTTTTTGCCAGGGTGAAAGAATTGTGCCACAACTCGTACAACATTTATTCCTGAACTATTTTGACTTTAATAACATGTTGTTTGAAGGTCATAGAATCATAGAATCATAGAACAACCAGGTTGGAAGAGACCCACTGGATCATCGAGTCCAATCATTCCCATCAAAAAGACGAGCAGGTATAATAAATTTCAGGTAAAGAATGTGTTATTGCCACTTCTGACTCTAAAAAATCCCCATAACCCAGTGTCCCAAAGTGTCCTGGGCTGTCACTGTAGTTTAGGGGATGGAGGGAAGGGGAGAGGAGGTTGTAGAGTCTTGCAGTGGGTGCAGCATGTCTGCAAATCCTGCTTGCTAGGGATTTTTTCAAGATTATCAGTTGAATCAGGAGAGGGACCTGGAGGTGTTGGTTGACAGCCGACTGACCATGAGCCAGCAGTGTGCCCAGGTGGCCAAGAAGACCAATGACATCCTGGCTTGGATCAGAAACGGTGTGACCAGCAGGGCCAGGGAGGTTCTTCTCCCTCTGTACTCAGCAGTGGTGAGGCCTTTCCTTGAATCCTGAGTCCAGTTCTGGGTCCCTCAGCACAAGAAGGATGTTGAGGCTCTGGAGCGAGTCCAGAGAAGAGCAACGAAGCTGGTGATGGGGCTGGAGAACAGAACCTATGAGGAGTGGCTGAAAGAGCTGGGGGTGTTTCTCCGGGAGAAGAGGAGGCTGAGAGGAGACCTCATTGCTCTCTACAACTACCTGAGAGGAGGTTGTAGAGAGGAGGGAGCTGGGCTCTTCTCCCAAGGGACAGGGGACAGGACAAGAGGGAATGGCCTCAAGCTCTGCCAGGGGAGATTTAGGCTGCAGATTAGGAGGAAGTTTTTCACACAGAGGGTCATTGGGCATTGGAATAGGCTGCCCAGGGAGGTGGTTGGTTCCCCTTCCCTGGAGGTGTTTAAGGGACGGGTGGACGAGGTGTTGAGGGACTTGGTTTAGTGTTAGATAGGAATGGTTGGTCTAGAAGATCTGATGGGTCCCTTCCGACCTGGTTGTTCTATGATTCTATGATTCTATGAATGTTGAAAGCAAATGCTTTTTTTCCCCTCCCCTTCTTCCAGTAGCGCCTCCCTGAAGCCTTTGTGAAATGTCACGGTGTTACGTAAAATCTGCAGCTTTCTAATGGTGCTTTTGGGCTTACAGTGACCTTTTTAAATCATTACAACCTCCCCCCCCCCCTCCCAGGGCCCCCCAACTTTCCCCGTTTAATTGCACACTGGAACAGCCAAATAGGAATCCAATTTATTGTTATCCAGGTGGCATTTCCTGTTACTCAGCTTCACGGTTCTGTGTGTAGTAATTAGTGCTCCGCAAGCTGGGAAGGTGCCTCTGATTCCAAAATGAACTCTCTGTAGCTCTCTCTCTCTCTCTCCCTCCCTCCTCCTTGCGCTCTCCGCTTAGAACCGCCCCTTCCATGCACCCTTTAGCCAGCAGCAAGACAGCTGTGTTTGATCATAAACCACTTCAACTCCAGGCTCCCTGGCAGGGGAAACTTTAGAGTGAAGTGCAGCCTTGGTTTGTCTCGGGGAGGGGAGCTTTCCTCTCTTCTCTCTCCTCCCTCTCCTAACACTGAAGACTGGACCGGCAGCCTCCGTTTAATTTCTTTGTGGATGGGCATCAAGCTCACCAATTTTTTCTGAGTTTAGCGACATGGGGAGATGCCCTTAGACAGAGTTGTGGAAAAGAACAGCGTCTAGCAGCCAGCGGAGATGACGAGTGGCTTGCAGACCGACTAAGACAGCCTAGGGATCCTGGCAAGCGGCTCCTTCCCCGTATTCTCCGAGCACTTCGCAGTTATTAACAAATCTCTCACAGCGATGGATCGTCTGTGAAGTCAGAACCAGTTCGGTTCTTTTAGAAGATCTGACATCGTTAAATTAAACTTCGGCGTGGAGTTAAAATGGCTGTCTAGAGCAAAATGTGTACGGCAGAGAAATTCCGGAGTAGAGAGTGTTGAATCAGTTGAACAGAGCTTTGAAGCACTAAGATCTGCAGAAATCGTCAAGCCCCGAGACGCCTAATCATGAATTCTGGAGTTGCTATGAAATATGGAAATGAGTCCCCTGCAGAGCTGAGCGAGGTAAGCAGTTTCACTTCCCTTCTTTATGCTTTAAAAAGAAACACTCTCCTTTTGGGCTTTCGGTCTGCGAGCAATGCAATTAAAAATTAATAGAATATGTGTCTTGCTGTAACTTGCTGTGCCAGTCAGGAAATGACCTGAACTTTTCATGCTGCCTTACTCAGAATAAATGGTGCAAAACCCCAAATGATTGTAACCACGTAGAGATATTTTTCCTGTTATCCTGCAGCAGAGACTCCCTTCGCTCCCAAGAGCTGTGTTTATACCCAACATTCATCTTTTCAGTAGGTGAAATATGGAGATCTCAGTTGAGATTAAGCAGATGGTGACTAATTTAGGAGGGAAGCAGGGTGAGTGGAAGATGATAAATATTTATTGGTAAGACAACAACACTGGCAGAAGTTGTGTTTGTTGGTATTTAGCCAATGTGGTGCTGCTTCTTCAGCTTAGATGAATTAGGTTACTTTCCTTCCTTGCCTAAAAGACTACAAACCATGGGAAACTTTCTGCTTTTCCGTAAAAATCATAGTAAGCTGTTATTTCTTACAAAAACCAGACATACCCACAACTGTACAACATGGCTCTGTGTGTGCTTTTAATAAATTTGAAATTAAATCCGTATCAGATGTTATGCGAAGGCTTAATAAATACTTCAGAAGTGATATATTTTGGCAGTTACTGAGCTGTCTTAGACATGGCATCCTTATGGGCTTTACTGAGAACTGCTGGTTTAGTTATGCTGTGAAATCCCAAGCATTTGATTAAAGTAGTTATGTAGAAAATTGAATCTGCATCCTGTATGTCCCAGTTGAACTGAAATGCTTCTTTCCTTTTTTTTTTCCCCTGTTGTTTGATACACCATTTACTGCAGTGTAGCCTTTGTTTACTTTATATATTTGGAGGTTTAGGAGTATCTGATAGCTTCAGGGAAGGAGAGAGTTAACCGTTTCTGGAGTTAGTTGTGCAGGGAAAGGAGACAGTGAGGTATTGAATGGGAAATAAATCAGAAGGCTAGTGAGGGGGCAGCAGAATAGGGGGTAGCAGAGCAGATGTGTGAGGCGCTTAAGCAAGTTTGGAGCGATGGGTTTCTGACTGGGCAGTGCTCCTGGAAGAGATTTCATTCGTGTCCCTATTTTTGCAGAGTTCCACTTCTTTAACTCTGTGTTAACTTTTCCAAGTGATTGCCCAGAAATTGTATATGGGTGATGCAACATAAATAGAGTTAATAAACTCAGCATAAAAGCCCAGGTTACTTTTGATAAGGGTCTGCCACGGTGTTTCTGGCTCTGATTATATTGATGAGCTGCTGATTGCTGCCCTCTGCCCCCTCAGTTTTCAGTTTTCAAGGTTGTGCAGGACCAGGTAAAACATGGGATGTCACAAAGGGTCACAGAAAGGGTCACTGAGCATTGGAACAGGCTGCCCAGGGAGGTGGTTGATTTACCTTCCCTAGAGGTGTTTAAGGGACGGGTGGACAAGGTGCTGAGGGACAAGACAGCAACTGACCATGAGCCAGCAGTGTGCCCAGGTGGCCAAGAAGGCCAATGGCATCCTGGCTTGGATCAGAAACAGTGTGACCAGCAGGTCCAGGGAGGTGATTCTCCCTCTGTACTCAGCAGTGGTGAGACTGCTCCTTGAATCCTGGGTCCAGTTGTGGTCCCCTCAGCACAAGAAGGATGTTGAGGCTCTGGAGTGAGTCCAGAGAAGAGTAAAGAAACTGGTGAAGGGACTGAAGAACAGACCTTATGATTTGTGTCTGAGAGAGCTGGGGGTATTTATCCTGGAGAAGAGGAGGCTGAGAGGAGACCTCATTACTCTCTACAGCTACCTGAAAGGAGGTTGTGGAGAGGAGGGAGCTGGACAGGACGAGAGGGAATGGCCTCAATCTCCTCCAGGGGAGATTTAGGCTACAGATTAGGAGGAAGTTTTTCACAGAAAGGGTCATTGGGCATTGGAATAGGCTGCCCAGGGAGGTGGTTGATTCACCTTCCCTGGAGGTGTTTAACGGGTGGGTGGATGAGGTCCTGAGGGACATGGGTTAGTGTTTGATAGGAATGGTTGGACTTGATGATCTGATGGGTCTCTTCCAACCTGGTGATTCTATGATTCTATTATTCTAAGTCTGCAACTGTGCACCATGCATTTTTGGTGGGGTTTTCTGCTTGTCTTTTCCAACAAGCTTACCTTAATACTTAATTTACTCTGGTCCTACAGGCAAGTTACAAAGAGGTCCCTTTCTGACTGCAGACACAGATAGAATCATAGAACAACCAGGTTGGAAGAGACCCATCGGATCATCAAGTCCAACCATTCCTATCAAACACTAAACCATGTCCCTCAGGACCTCATCTACCTGTGCCTTAGATCCCTCCAGGGAATGGGAATTAACCACCTCCCTGGGCAGCCTATTCCTCAGCCGTTGATTGTCATTTTCTGCAGATAGTCCTCATCTTTGCGATTTGAGCTGCTTGCTGAACGTGCTTTAACCTGTGTCATGCCAAGTCCTGGGTCAGTTTTGGTCGTGAATAAAACTCTGTGTTTTGAATGAAACCTGGAAGCCTGGCAGAAGTGTCATTTTCCTCCACCCATAAAGCAGAGCATGCAGAAGAACTCTGAGGTGCAGTTAGTTGCTCACCTCGAACCTTTAATTACTGAACAAACGCCCTGTAATTTGTATGCTTATATTAGAATTATTCCTGTTGGTTACTGGTACTGTTTTACTTGCTGCAATCGAAGGTGGAAAGCAAAGGCTGCACATATGGTGTGACCAGCAGGTCCAGGGAGGAGATTCTCCCTCTGGACTCAGCACTGGTGAGGCTGCTCCTTGAATCCTGTGTTCAGTTCTGGGCCCTCAGCACAAGAAGGATGTTGAGGCTCTGGAGCGAGTCCAGAGAAGAGCCACGAAGCTGGTGAAGGGGCTGGAGAACAGGCCCTATGAGGAGCGTCTGAGAGAGCTGGGGGTGTTTATCCTGGAGAAGAGGAGGCTGAGAGGAGACCTCATTACTCTCTACAACTACCTGAAGGGAGGTTGTGGAGAGGAGAAAGTTGGGCTCTTCTCCCAAGGGACAGGGGACAGGATGAGAGGGAATGACCTCAAGCTCCACCAGGGGAGATTTAGGCTGGAGATTAGGAGGAAGTTTTTCACACAGAGGGTCATTGGGCATTGGAACAGGCTGCCCAGGGAGGTGGTTGATTCCCCTTCCCTGGAGGTGTTTAAGGCACAGGTGGATGAGGTCTTGAGGGACTCGGTTTAGTGTTTGATAGGAATGGTTGGACTAGAAGATCCGATGGGTCCCTTCCAACCTGCTTGTTCTATGATTCTATGATTCTATGATTCTATATGTTTGTAAATGTATTTTTCTCACCTCTTTCTCATGCTCCCCCCCTTTACATTCATTTTTTCTGTCTACATCTTCTGCATGCTCTGTTTATTTTTGATCCATGGAAGACAGCAGCTTTATGTTCATTTAAACAATTGAAAAAAAAATTGATTAAATGGTTGAATTCTTATTGGGTTTTCACCTGCAGCTCTACCTCTACAGTCAGCTCAGTTTTCGCTCTGCAGTGGGCTGTGACATGGGCACAGGTCTGAATGGAAAATGTGATAACAGCCCAAGTAACACTCTGATTCACAGGACACACAGTAGGGTTTGGGGTATAGAATCATAGAATCATAGAACAACCAGGTTGAAAGAGACCCGTCGGATCATTGAGTCCAACCATTCCTATCAAACACTAAACCATGTCCCTCAGCACCTCGTCCACCCGTCCCTTAAACACCTCCAGGGAAGGGGAATCAACCACCTCCCTGGGCAGCCTATTCCAATGCCCAATGACCCTTTCCATGAAAAACTTCCTCCTAATCTCTAGCCTAAATCTCCCCTGGTGGAGCTTGAGGCCAATCCCTCTTGTCCTGTAGGGAGAGTAAGGAGCTTGCACTCTTTATCTTAGCACCTGGAGCTGTTTATTAAAATAAACAGGAAAAGCTACGAAGCCCTGAAGATACAGTAAGCGCATTCTTGAATGGATGCATTAGGCAAAATAGAAAATGAAATGATTGTGACCTACTCTGCTTATATTGAAACTTTCTGCTTGAGATTTACATCCCTCTCAGAGAAAGGGGCAGAAATGAAAGTGCATCTTTTTCTCGAGACACAGTGTGGCTGCAGAAAGTTGTGTGTGGTCGATGTTTGCTAGTCTTGAACTCTTGTCCAGGTAAACAGAGATCTTGCCTGTCTTTATTTACTTCCCCTGCCCCCATGCAGAGGTCACATGGAAAGCAGGAAAACAAATCACATTCCTGTCATAGGTCAGTCAGACCCCATGCTCTGCGGTCTCCTAGCTCCAGAGTTCGAGCTCTTGTTTATTGACACACGCATCAGTACACGTTACCCTATTTCTTCTGCTTGACTCTTTCTTCAACCTTCACTTCATTCTGAATAAAGAATGGAAGGTGCCCAGGTGGCCAAGAAGGCCAATGGCATCCTGGCTTGGATCAGAAATGGTGTGACCAGCAGGGCCAGGGAGGTGATTCTCCCTCTGGACTCGACACTTGTGAGACTGCTCCTTGAATCCTGTGTTCAGTTGTGGTCCCCTCAGCACAAGAAGGATGTTGAGGCTCTGGAGCGAGTCCAGAGAAGAGCAACGAAGCTGCTGAAGGGACTGGAGAACAGACCCAGTGACTGAGAGAACTGGGGTTGTTTAGCCTGGAGAAGAGGAGGCTGAGAGGAGACCTCATTGCTCTCTATAACTACCTGAAGGGAGGTTGTAGAGAGGAGGGAGCTGGGCTCTTCTCCCAAGGGACAGGGGACAGAACAAGAGGGAATGGCCTCAAGCTCCACCAGGGGAGATTTAGGCTGCAGATTAGGAGGAAGTTTTTCGTGGAAAGGGTCATTGGGCAATGGAACAGGCTGCCCAGGGAGGGGGTTGATTCTCCTTCCCTGGAGGTGTTTAAGGGACGGGTGGACGAGGTGCTGAGGGACATGGTTTAGTGTCTGATAGGAATGGTTGGACTCAATGATCTGGTGGGTCTCTTCCAACCTGGTTGTTCTATGATTCTATGATTCTGTGATGTGAACGTTGTGGCTTGTGGCCTTAGATAAAGCTGCATATTCTTTAATCCTGTACATTGACTGCAATAAACTAATAGGCTACTTCTCCTGGAAAAATTAAGTTAGGTATTATTTTATTTATTTTAACATTGGGGATTTTAAAATTTTAAATAGGGGAAGGAAAGATGGGATTCCAAGTTTGTATTTGTGTAACAAGCAGAGTAGTGAGCTCATAAGAAGAGTTTAAGCAACATTTTAGATGTCGTGCTGGATGTGAAGAAGTAGAGAGAGAGCCAAGTTTGAAGGGATCAAATTGTGACTTTTGGAATAATTTAATGGTAGGACAGCATTGAACTTGGAGGCTCTGCAAAGGGACCTAAGCGGGCTTGACTGCTGAGCTGAGTCTAATGGGATGAGGTTTAACACAGCCAAATGCCACGTCCTGCACTTGGGTCAAAACAACCCTGAGCAGAGCTACAGACTGGGAGAAGTCTGTCTAGAAAGCTGCCAGGAGGAGAGGGACCTGGAGGTGTTGGTCAACAGCGACTGACCATGAGCCAGCAGTGTGCCCAGGTGGCCAAGAGGGCCAATGGCATCTTGGCTTGTATCAGAAATGGTGTGACCAGCAGGGCCAGGGAGGTGATTCTCCCTTTGGACTCGACACTTGTGAGGCCGCTCCTTGAATCCTGTGTTCAATTGTGGGCCCCTCAGCACAAGAAGGATGTTGAGGCTGTGGAGTGAGTCCAGAGAAGAGCAACGTGGCTGGTGAAGGGGCTGGAGAACAGACCTTATGAGGAGCGGCTGAGAGAGCTGGGGGTGTTTATCCTGGAGAAGAGGAGGCTGAGAGGAGACCTCATTACTCTCTATAACTCCCTGAGAGGAGGTTGTGGAGAGGAGGGATCTGGGCTCTTCTCCCAAGGGACAGGGGATAGGACAAGAGGGAATGGCCTCAAGCTCCACCAGGGGAGATTTAGGCTAGAGATTAGGGGGAAGTTTTTATTGGAGGGGGTCATTGGGTATTGGAACAGGCTGCCCAGGGAGGTGGTTGATTCACCTTTCGTGGAGGGATTTAAGGGACGGGTGGATGAGGTGCTGAGGGACGTTGGTTAGAAATCGATGGGAATGGTTGGACTCGATGATCCGATGGGTCTCTTCCAACCTGGTGATTCTATGATTCTATGAACTTTCTTTACGTTCTGCAGCCCACTTCTGCTATACTTAGGAATTACACTTTGATTTAAAAAATGTGCGGAAGGATTACGGAAATAAAAGGGGCTCCATGTCTTGAAGTTCTGCAGATGAGGCCGATGAGCAAGGCTGAGGTGAGCTGCAGGTTGAGGAAGGAAACCAGCAGAGGAGCAGGAGATTGGGCCAAGCCTGACTGGCAAGGGGAAAGTTCATAGTGGCAATCCCCACCCTGAGGTACTTTCCCATGTGTGTATCTGTTCTTTTAGAACAAGCGTCAGCTTGTGCTCCCGCTGTACGTACATGTGAGGAGATGGCACTGGCAGGATGGGGAACAGGTTCTGTATGCGTCCGGGGCCAGGATTACCTCTGAACCAGCCTCTCTCTTTTATCTTCCTGGGCTGGGTAGTCTCCTCATTGGTACAGTCAGCAGGTGAGTGTTGCTCTAGTGTTGCATCTGCTTCCCAAATGCCACGCAACAGGCAGGCCAGGATCCTCCCACTCCTCTCCATGAGCAGGTAAACACCTTTTCCAGCTGCAATTCCATCTCTGCTGCTGGACATGGGCCTTGCTGTCAATGTCCAAGGTGTGTGGAGTTGGTAATGCAGAAGAATGTGCTGTGTCCCACCAGCAGGGAAGAGATGTGCTTTCTCCCATCAGCAGGTATTTTCAGAAGTGTGATAAGTCTGGACAGGCACACACTCTTCTGGGTAGAAAACCGGCTGGATGGCAGGGCCCAGAGAGTTGTGGGAAATGGTATTAAGTCCAGCTGGAGGCCAGTGACAAGTGGGGTTCCCCAGGGCTCAGTGCTGGGTCCAGCCCTGTTCAATGTCTTCATCAATGACCTGGATGAGGGCATTGAGGGTACCCTTAGCAAGTTTGCAGATGACACTAAGCTGTGTGCAAGTGTTGATCGATCTGCTGGAGGGTAGGGAGGCTTTGCAAAGGGATCTGAACAGGCTGGATCCATGGGCAGAGTCCAATGGGATGAGGTTTAACAAGGTCAAATGGCATATCCTGCACTTGGGGCACAACAACCCTGAGCAGAGCTACAGACTAGGAGAAGCCTGGCTGGAAAACTGCCAGGAGGAGAGGGACCTGGGGGTGTTGGTCGACAGCGACTGACCATGAACCATCAGTGTGCCCAGGTGGCCAAGAAAGCCAGTGGTATATTGGCTTGGATCAGAAATGATGTGACCAGCAGGTCCAGGGAGGTTCTTATCCCTCTGGACTCAGCACTGGTGAGGCTGCTCCTTGAATCCTGTGTTCAGTTGCAGTCCCCTCAGCACAAGGAGGATGTTGAGGCTCTGGAGCGAGTCCAGAGAAGAGCGACGAGGCTGGTGAAGGGGCTGGAGAACAGGCCTTATGAGGAACGTCTGAGAGAGCTGGGGGTGTTTAGCATAGAGAAGAAGATGCTGAGAGGAGACCTCTCAGCAGACCCCTCCCTGGGCAACCTATTCCAATGCCCAATGACCCTTTCCTTGAAAAACCTCCTCCTGATCTCTAGCCTAAATCTCCCCTGGAGGAGATTGAGGCCATTCCCTCTTGTCCTGTCCCCTGTCACTTGGGAGAAGAGCCCAGCTCCCTCCTCTACACAACCTCCTTTCAGGGAGTTGTAGAGAGTAATGAGGTCTCCCCTCAACCTCCTCTTCTCCAGGATAAACACCCCCAGCTCTCTCAGACGTTCCTCGTAAGGCCTGTTCTCCAGCCCCCTCACCAGCTTCATTGTTCTTCTCTGGACTTGCTCCACAGCCTCAACATCCTTCTATCCTCTGCATAGGGTTGTTGTGCCCCAAGTGCAGGACCCGGCATTTGGCCGTGTTAAACCTCATCCCATTAGACTCAGCCCATGGATCCAGCCTGTTTAGGTCCTTTTGCAGAGCCTTCCGACCCTGCAGCAGATCCACACTTCCACCCAACTCAGTCTCGTCTGCAAACTTGCTAACTTGAATCTGTAGTCAAGCTGATGGGGCTCTGGCACGATCAACGGACATAATTTACGGTGTGACTGACGTGTGGTATTTCCAGTGTCAAAAATGTAGTGACTTCAAAGAGATTTTTTTTTTCTGGAATTGTGTGAGCTGCTTATCAGTTAGAATGTGTTCCAGGTCTGGATGATATTAAACTAAAGCACTATAAAAAGACGAGTCAAAATGCTCAGACACTGTCAGCACTGATAATGCTCTTCTGCAGCCTCCTAATGAAAAAAAGACAGTGATTATGTAACTTATCTGCCTGATATTCTAATATTTCTTGCTCCTAAAAGAGAAATCATGTTTGAAAAATACTTTATGGCTGAAATATCAGTTAGATCAAGTGTATGCTGTGACAGTGCCATTAACAACCTATTGGATCCTTTAAGTGATTTTAGAGATGTGATGTTTTTATTCTTAGATCCAAGAGACAAAGTTCATTTCTGGGAGGTTTTTGGAGGTGAAGTTCATCATCCTTTCCCTCTTTCCTCTCCCCTCTCCCAACCTGTGTTGGAAAAGAAAAATATATTTTCGTCCTCGATTGGGTTTGGATACACCAGGATGTGTCTCCACATAGGAACAACTGCAGGACTCTCCTTTCAGAAGGTGTTTTTGTGTTTCATAGAATCATAGAACAAGCAGGTTGGAAGGGACCCATCAGATCTTCCAGTCCAACCATTCCTATCTAACACTAAACCAAGTCCCTCAAGACCTCATCCACTGGCGCCTTAAACACCTCCAGGGAAGGTGAATCAACCACCTCCCTGGGCAGCCTATTCCAATGCCCAATGACCCTTTCCGGGCAGAGGTGGGGAGGGAGGGGAAGGGGTTCTGGGGTTCCTGGAGCTGAGCCCAGAGGTGATGGGGAGGGAATGGGTTGACTGGGGAGGGAATGGGGTGACTGGGGAGGCTGGAGTTGAACCCCAAAGCAGTGGGGACAGAATGGAATGGGGTGACTATGGTTGGACTCGATCATCCGGTGGGTCTCTTCCAGCCTGGTTGTTCTATGGATTTGTAGTCTGTGAGGGGATACGTTAACAAAAGCTTCTGGAAGATGAATTCCTGGCTTGCAGATTGAATATCTGCAAAGGTAGATTGGTGGGAATTTAGAGATTGGTGGGAAAGGTTTGGCTCGATGATCCGGTGGGTCTCTTCCAACCTGGTGATTCTATGATTCTATGTGTCTGTGCTGTATGTACATGTGAAAAGGATACACAGAGAGAGGTTTTGTAGTGGGATTGGGCAGTGATGGTGCAATAAGGAACTCTCATTCTTGAGTTCAAACTAGTTCAAGATATGATGGGAAAAGAAATGAGTTGTTGTTGCCTCTGGTTTCCCCCTCATGCTCAAGTTTTTTTGTCTTCATGACATTTTACAGAGAAGAGGAGGCTGAGAGGAGACCTCATTACTCTCTACAACTCCCTGAAAGGAGGTTGCAGAGAGGAGGGAACTGGGCTCTTCTCCCAAGGGACAGGGGACAGGACAAGAGGGAATGGCCTCAAATTCCACCAGGGGAGATTTAGGCTGGAGATTAGGAGGAGGTTTTTCACACAGAGGGTCATTGGACATTGGAATAGGCTGCCCAGGGAGGTGGTTGATTCACCTTCCCTGGAGGTGTTTAAGGGATGGGTGGACGAGGTCCTGAGGGACATGGTTTAGTGTTTGATCGGAATGGTTGGACTCGATGATCTGATGGGTCCTTCCAACCTGGTTGCTCTATGATTCTATTAGCAGTAATAATTTCCCACTTGATGTGCTCTGAAGGGAGAGGCAATGATCTCGGAGTTCAGAGATTCTCTGGGATGGAAGGATGGGGGTTTGGTGTGAGAATCTGACACTGGCAAAGAGAATTTTGGGGGCACTGGTGCAGTCTGGGTTAGTCACTACTGTGCCAGGATTCACCATCTAAGTGAACCTTCAGTTTAAGTAATTTATATTTTCTGAAGATTCAGATTTTTAGCATGTACAACGAATTGCAATCGTAGAACCACCAGGTTGGAAACGAGTCATCGGAGTATCGAGTGCAACGATTTTCCCCCCTCTGGCCAAGAGCTGGATGGGCTGAGGAGAAGCCGCGAAGCTTCCAGGCTTCTCTGATCCTCCTTGGGCGACGGGATGTGATGCTTCTCCCTCTGTGTCCCTCAACCCCAAGAAGGGAAGAGGCAAATCCTTTTGCGAAGCTCAATCATTTGCTACTTGTGTGTGTGTGTCTGTGTGTGTCTCTGTGTGTGTGTGTGTGTGTGTGTGTGCACTACCAATAAATCCTGTGACAAGTGCCACCAAGGAGAGAATCCCCAGGGAGGAGAGGCCAGAGCCTCTGGGACAGCGGGTGACGCCGTGGAAGACCCTATTCTGCTCCTTAAGACTCTGGGAATCGGCTTACGTACTCCAGCACTAGTTGTTGCAATCACGCATGAGAATTTATCATTTAAATTATTAATGAGATATTAATTGACAGAAATCTTTTCAGTTCTGTCCAATCAAAAGAAATAAAGAACTGGGGTTTTTTTTCAGTATGCTTAGATATACAGGAATGATTGGACTCGATGACCCGATGGGTCTCTTCCAACCCGGTTGTTCTATGATTCTATGATTCTATGATATCCCCTTATGACTAATTTTTTATCCTAGGTCATAAAGTTGACTAGAGAGTACTTTTTTTTTTTTTTTTTTTTTGCAAGTGAAATCTTCCAAAACCATGTAGTTAGCATACAAAATTCTACAGAAAAAAAACTAAACTGGCTTTATTTTCCCTCAGTTTCTTAGTATCATTATTCGTGATGATATTTATATTTTTTTGGGGTAAGACTTTAAACCAGCATCTTGGTTGAAGAGGAGCCTTGGTGATAGGATACAGATGGCACCAGAGCTGTTTGGAACTTGAACTTTATCTCCTTGTGCTACCTCTTATTTAAATCCCCCTATATCCCAATGCTTATCTTTCCTTTTTCTCCCATGCCTTGGCTGTAAACTCTCCTAAATAAGGATTTTTTTTTTTTCTTATTGTTAGTATGGGGAAGCCATGATCATAGAATCATAGAATCATAGAACAACCAGGTTTGAAGAGACCCATCGGATCTTCTAGTCCAACCATTTCTATCAAAATATGATGGGACTGCTGGTCTTTGAATTTGCATAATTCGTAATAATTTGAGTCGCTCAGAGATCCCAATAGACTTAGAATGAAAAGGTAAATGTCAGCTGAGAGTTGGGGTAGAATCCAGACTCTGGGACTGCAGATGCACGTGTGGGTTGGAAGCAATCATGGTAACAGATAACAGTTCCTGCAGTGGCATTAAATCATCCACAGTCCCTTTCTCCGTTCCACTCTCTGAAATCCTGTTTTCAATGCTGCTTCATGCTGTTGAACTGCTGTCTTGATACACAAGAGGAAAAAAAAACCCCATTTCTCTCAGTTCAAGCCTCTATTACACAAAACATTTTAAAACAATATGGATGTAAATATTTAGCTTTAGGAGGCGAACCTGAAATTGCAGCAGAAACGCTTGCGGCGTTTAACTTGTGTTTATTTTTAAACATGAGTTTGTTCAGATGTGCCTTTCTGCAATATCCAGATGTCTCTGTTTTGAAGTTGCAGATAAAAATGTGGTCGGTGTACAGTGGCTGAAGTATTACTGACATTTATTCCCATCTCATCAACTTTTTACTTTGGCCGTGTTGTTGCTTTTTGGTGCTTGCTTTGTTCGTCTATTATCAGCCAAGTTAGAATGTGTTGTAAAGAGTTAGTTATATAGAATCATAGAATCATAGAACAACCAGGTTGGAAGGGACCCATTGGATCTTCTAGTCCAACCATATGTTGTAAAGACTTAGTTATCAATGGCTAATTCCATAATAAACCCTCAATTTTTCTTATCGGACTATAGACCATCAAACGAAATGAGGTGGAAACAGGTTGCTGCAATTAAAATACTAGATTTGTCTTTGAGAATTAAATTTGGGTAGTCTTTAAGGGAATTCCAAAATTTTGGTCCAAAATTTTAAACCTGAGAGAGCTGGGGTTGTTTAGCCTGGAGAAGAGGAGGCTGAGAGGAGACCTCATTACTCTCTACAACTACCTGAAGGGAGGTTGTAGAGAGGAGGGAGCTGGGCTCTTCTCCCAAGGGACAGGGGACAGGACAAGAGGGAATGGCCTCAAGCTCCACCAGGGGAGATTTAGGCTGGAGATTAGGAGGAGATTTTTCCCAGAAGGGGTCATTGGGCATTGGAATAGGCTGCCCAGGGAGGTGGTTGATTCCCCTTCCCTGGAGGTGTTTAAGGGACGGGTGGATGAGGTGTTGAGGGACTTGGTTTAGTGTTAGATAGGAATGGTGGGACTAGAAGACCTGATGGGTTCCTTCCAACCTGGTTGTTCTATGTTGTTCTATGTTGTTCTATGTTGAATCTGTATTGTAATGTAATGTAATGTAGTATAAAGTAATGTAGTGTAATATAATGTAGAGTTAAAATTTTTAGATGGAACTGATACTGACATCTTTCAAGGTTGCCTCCTAGTGTAGAACATTGAATTCTAGCTTTGCAAGACACTGTCCTTTACAATTACGGCTTTCATCAGCTGGATTTTTTGGGAGAATTACCAGATCGTAGAATCGTAGAATCATAGAATCATAGAACAACCAGAATCATAGAACAATGATCCCATCGGATCATTGAGTCCAACCATTCCCATCAAACATTAAACCACGTCCCTCAGGACGTCATCCACCCGTCCCTTAAACACCTCCAGGGAAGGGGAATCAGCCTATTCCAATGCCCAATGACCCTTTCCATGAAAAACTTCCTCCTAATCTCTAGCCTAAATCTCCCCTGGCAGAGCTTGAGACCATTCTCTCTCGTCATGTCCCTTGGGAGAAGAGCCCAGTTCCCTCCCCTCTACAACCTCCTTTCAGGTAGTTGATGAAATGTTAGGTTTGTTTCCAGAAAGGAAGCTGGTTTAGCAGACAAAGCTTCCTCACGTTAAAGAGCAAGAACATTTGGGGATTCTTTCTGCACTTGCACATATTTGCAAGAGAACTTGGAACTTGTCACAGTATCAGCACTTATGTGATTTTTGTTTTAACTGTGCCACCTCCTCGATTCAAATCCTGGTTCCTCCTTCCAACCTCCTTCATACCTACCAGCCAGGATCTGCTCTCCCTTGTGCCTCTTCCTGATGTTGAAGTCCAGCTGCTGCCATTTATAATTTTTAATCAGAAAGTTTTAATTCAGAAATCCACCCAGGGAGGGGGTGGAGTCCCCTTCCCCAGAGGGGATTAAGGGACGGGTGGACGAGGTGCTGAGGGACATGGTTTAGTGTTTGATAGGAATGGTTGGACTCAATGATCTGGTGGGTCTACGATTCTACAATTCTATGATTTCATGATGAAGGGATTGTAGTGTCATGGATCGAGTGCTAAATTTTATAAAAGAACATACTAACCTTTGCAGAATTTTGGAAATACTTCCAAAATTGGAAGCTTGTTGGACTAGGGTATCTGTGGAACGTAATACATCACAGAGTAGAAATTTGCATCAGGCTTATAGAAAATGACCATCTGCTGATAACTGAAATGAGACTCTGTTTTAAAAATAGACCATTTAATACATCCTCAGGATGGAGATATTTCAGTGTTTGCTAGAATTGTAACAGCAGCTCTGGTTTCTGATCTGCCAGAGCAACATTTTGAAACATTTCCAAAAGACTAAATGCTATTATGGAACTGCAATTGTCAGCACAGAACTATAGTACATGAGTGTGGTGACAGAGAAATATAAGATCATTACTGTGCTGTGTGGTAACTCCAGAATTATTTCATTGATGACTCAGTACCCTTCTGAACCATGCGAAGAGAATCATAGAATCATAGAACAACGAGGTTGGAAGAGACCCATTGGATCTTCTAGTCCAACCATTCCTGTGAAACGCTAACCCAAGTCCCTCAAGACCTCATCCACCCGTCCCTTAAACACCTCCAGGGAAGGTGAATCAACCGCCTCCCTGGGCAACCTATTCCAATGCCCAATGACCCTCTGTGTGAAATACTTCCTCCTAATCTCTAGCCTGACCCTCCCCGGTGGAGTTTGAGGCCATTCCCTCTCGCCCTGTCAGTGTTCCAGCCCCTTTATTGTCTCAGTGGGCCTTGACTGGACTCTCTGAAATACTCGTGGCTGTTTTGTAGTGGGGAGCCCAGCGCTGGACATGACATTCCAGGCCCCTCTGGGTGGAAGCATAACCCTCTGACCCTCTGAAGTATCAGCTGATCCTCTCAGTGTGGTGTCATCAGCAAACTTGCTGAGGGGGACTCTGCCCCATTATCCAGATTGCTAATGAAGGTATGAAACAGCAACAACCTCTTGGGTGACTGTTGATTACTGACCTCCAGTCAGACAGTCTTCCAGCGATAACCATTCTCGGCCTGATCACCAGCTTTTTAGTCCACCTCCCTATCTGCTGGAGGGTAGAGAGGCTCTGCAAAGGGACCTAAACAGGCTGGAGTGCTGGGCAGAGTCCAATGGCATGAGGTTTAACACGGCCAAATGTCGGGTCCTGCACTTGGGGCACAACAACCCTATGCAGAGCTACAGACTGGGAGAAGTCTCTCTAGAAAGCTGCCAGGAGGAGAGGGACCTGGGGGTGTTGGTGACAGCGACTGACCATGATCCAGCAGTGTGCCCAGGTGGCCAAGAAGGCCAGTGGCATCTTGGCTTGGATCAGAAATGGTGTGACCAGCAGGTCCAGGGAGGTTCTTCTCCCTCTGGATGCAGCACTGGTGAGGCCGCTCCTTGAATCCTGTGTTCAGTTGTGGGCCCCTCAGCACAAGAAGGATGTTGAGGCTCTGGAGCGAGTCCAGAGAAGAGCAACGAGGCTGGTGAAGGGGCTGGAGAACAAGAGGAGTGTCTGAGAGAGCTGGGGATGTTTAGCCTAGAGAAGACGAGGTTGTGAGGAGACCTCATTGCTCTCTACAACTCCCTGAAAGGAGTTTGTAGAGAGGAGGGAGCTGGGCTCTTCTCCCAAGGGACAGGGGACAGGACGAGAGGGAATGGTCTCAAGCTCCACCAGGGGAGATTTAGGCTGGAGATTAGGAGGAAGTTTTTCCTGGAAAGGGTGATTGGTCGGTGTGAGAGGTTGCCCAGGGAGGTGGTTGATTCCCCTTCCCTGGAGGTGTTTAAGGGACGGGTGGATGAGGTGCTGAGGGACATGGTTTAGTGTTTGATAGGAATGGTTGGACTTGATGATCGGATGGACCTCTTCCAACCTGGTGATTCTATGATTCTATGATTCTAGGATAGAGTAATTTTAGTGTTAAATTTGAAAATGACATACAGTATCACTGCAGTAACAGTGACGCTTTTGCTTTATGGAAGGTTTCATTTGAGGAACTGAAAGAGGTCGTACACCATTATCGATGCAATTCTGTCGCTGCAGCGCATGAGAACTTACATTTCAATTTCTTAATTCCATTATGTTACATGCTTTATCAGAAATCTCGTTAGTCAATCTGATAACTCAATTCCAGTTGCCTGGCTCGGTCTTGCAGGGAGGAGTGTGTCTTACTGGGGCTCGGTTAGGAAATTACACTTAAAACATTTGACAGAAAAAGGTTTTTAGAGGCTTTTAATGGTAGGCTGCGTTGGGACCATTTTGTTTTTTAGTATTGCAGCTTTTAAGCAGATATGGTGGCATTGCTTGAAAAGATGCGGTGATTTTGACTGAATAGATTAAAAACTTGGTGACTGTGACACGCAGGCTTTTTTAGACCATGGTTCCTATTATGTATTTAAAGAGAAATGGTTAGAAAAACTGTTGGCAGTCCTTTTCCCCCTACCTCATAATAGTTGTATTTAGAGCCTGGAGGTTCAATCAGCAGATGTTTATTGAATTTCATACTTTGCCTCTGGGCAGGCTTTTCTGCTTCTTGGTTTTCTGTGCCCACGTCTCATTCTCTTCTGCCTTTCTTAGAGCTTTACTTAATGCCATGTGTGTTCTCAGCTTTCATTAGCCCCTTTTTGACCCCACTCGCAGTTTCTAATTTATTGTTGCTGCCTTTGATCCTTCTGCTTTTCACATGAGCCCATCTCCCTCTTCTCTGTCTCTGTCTTTTTATTTATGTTTCACTCCGAGACTGCGCGTGGTTCTCCAGAGCCCTCAATGAAGGTCTTCGGTAAAGAAAGAAGCCGTCGAGACTTTTGCAGAGTGAGCTGTGAGGCTGCAGCTGCTTGGAGAAAGGATGATGGCTTCTGCCTGCCCTGGCATTAATTAGCGAGTCGTCATAGCAGATGCAGTTACCATTAAACCATTTTAATAACTAAATATGTACTCCAGATACTGAATTCCTGAGGCCTGTGCAGTACTTAAAATCCTAGTGATAAAAGTAAGATCGGGTTCACAAAAGGCAGGTCTTGCCAAACTAACCTGATCTCCTTCTATGATAAGGTTACTCGGCTGCTGGACAAGGGAAAGGCTGTGGATGGATCTTCCTGAACTTCAGTAAAGCCTTTGACACAGTTTCTCCCAACATTCTGCTACAGAAACTGTCACCTCTGGCCTGGACAGGCGACACTCTCCTGGGTGGAAAACTGGTTGGATGGCCAGCCATAAACCTAAACTCCCTTTATGATTGGCTGGAGGGCCCAGAGACTGGTAGTAAATGGTGTTAAGTCCATCTGGAGGCCAGTGACAAGTGGGGTTCCCCAGGGCTCAGTGATGGGTCCAGTCCTGTTCAATGTCTTCATCAATGACCTGAATAAAGGCATTGAGGGTACCCTTAGCAAGTTTGCAGATGCCACAAAGCTGTGTGGAAGTGTGGATCTGCTGGAGGGTAGGGAGGTACCAAATGGATCTGAACAGGCTGGATCCATGGGCTGAGACCAATGGGATGAGATTTAACAAGACCAAATGCCGGGTCCTGCACTTGGGGCACAACAACCATGAGCAGTTCCTGACTAGGAGAAGTCTGTCTAGAAAGCTGCCAGGAGGAGAGGGACCTGGGAGTGTTGGTCGACAGCGAATGACTATGAGGCAGCAGTGTGCCCAGGTGGCCAAGAAGACCAATGGCATCTTGGCTTGGATCAGAAATGATGTGACCAGCAGGGCCAGGGAGGTTCTTCTCCCTCTGGACTCTGCACTGGTGAGGCCACTCCTTGAATCCTGTGTTCAGTTGTGGTCCCCTCAGCGCAAGAATGATGTTGAGGCTCTGGAGCGAGTCCAGAGAAGAGCAACAAGGCTGTGAAGGGGCTGGAGAACAGGCCTTATGAGGAACGTCTGAGAGAGCTGGGGTTGTTTATCCTGGAAAAGAGGAGGCTGAGGGGAGACCTCATTGCTCTCTATAATTCCTTGAAAGAAGGTTGTAGAGAGGAGGGAGCTGAGCTCTTCTCCCAAGGGACAGGGGACAGGGGACAGGACAAGAGGGAATAGCTTCAAGCTCTGCCAGGGGAGATTTAGGCTAGAGATTAGGAGGAAGTTTTTCCCAGAAAGGGTCATTGGGCATTGGAATAGGCTGCCCAGGGAGGTGGTTGATTCACCTTCCCTGGAGGTGTTTAAGGGATGGGTGGACGAGGGGCTGAGGGACATGGTTTAGTGTTTGATAGGAATGGTTGGACTCGATGATCCGATGGGTCTCTTCCAACCTGGTGATTCTATGATTCTATGATTCTAAGATTTCTGGAGAACTTACAGCCCAGCATTTTGCCTTGCGACTTGCCCTTTTTTGCTGCAAAGCGCTCTGAAAAGTCCAGCTGTCTGAATGTAACTAGTTCCAGTCCTTCTGAGACAGATTTCCAGCAGTAATTTGCAAATACAAGTCTAAGAGTTCCTCAGGCCAGTGCCACCTCTTTTTCTCGTCCAGGCCTTCGACCAGAAGCTTGTGGCATCTTAAAAAGGAAAATGAAGTATTTTAAGCAGAGGTGTTCTTGATGTTGAATATTAAGTACTGAAATCTTTGACGTTATTCTACCAACTATTGAAAGTTTTGATGTTATTCTGCCAAATACTCTTGTTTGCTTAGAAGAGAACGAACGACTTTGAAATTTCATAGAATCATAGAATCAGCAGGTCGGAAGAGACCCACCGGATCCTCGATTCCAACCATTCCTATCAAAACTAAACCATGTCCCTCAGGACCCTGTCCACCCGTCCCTTAAACACCTCCAGGGTTTAAGTCAGTCCTGTTCATCCTGGTGATCTCCTACCCTCCCTTTGTCATTTTATTAGATATTATGGAAAACAATTGATCCAGGCAAACCAAGACCTCTGTGGTCGCAGTGAAGTCATCGACGTGTTGGCATTGCTGCAGTCATTAGTGGCACTAACCCAAGGGTTTTGCTTTCAGTGCTGCTGCATTCCACATGTAAAATGTTAGAAGCAGGAACACAAAGACCTTGCAACCCCCTAATTAGCAAATCCAATAAGTGGCACACGATTTATGGTGATGCGCCAAGTACATTGATTATGATTATGAAGTCATGGCAATATAATAGCAATGTAATTCGATGATATAAATCAAACTCTTCCTCATTTAGTGACAATTTCATAAGCCACACAAAAAGTCTGCTTCTTGCTGGGCTGAAATAAAATGAACACTGCAACCGAAGAGGAATACAAAGGACACGGAGTACAGTTCTCTCCCTTAAACACCTCCAGGGAAGGGGAATCAACCCCCTCCCTGGGCAGCCTGTTCCAATGCCCAATGAACCTTTCTGTGAAAAACTTCCTCCTAATCTCTAGACTAAATCTCCCCTGGTGGAGCTTGAGGCCATTCCCTCTTGTCCTGTCCCCTGTCCCTTGGGAGAAGAGCCCAGCTCCCTCCTCTCCACAACCTCGTTTCAGGTAGTTGTAGAGAGTAATGAGGTCTCCTCTCAGCCTCCTCTTCTCCAGGATAAACACCCCCAGCTCTCTCAGACGCTCCTCATAAGGCCTGTTCTCCAGCCCCTTCACCAGCCTTGTTGCTCTTCTCTGGACTCGCTCCAGAGCCTCAACATCTTTTTTGTGGTGAGGGGCCCAGAACTGGACACAATATTCAAGGAGTGGCCTCACCAGTGCTGAGTCCAGAGGGAGAATCACCTCCCTGGACCTGCTGGTCACACCGTGTCTGATCCAAGCCAAGATGCCATTGGTCTTCTTGGCCACCTGGGCACACTGCTGGCTCATGGTCAGTCGGCTGTCAACCAGCACCCCCAGATCCCTCTCCTTCAGGCAGTTTTCCAGCCAGACTTTTCCCAGTCTGTAGCTCTGCATAGGGTTGTTGTGCCCCAAGTGCAGGACCCGGCATTTGGCCAATTTTGCAAATATGAAAATAATACGAGTATTTTTCTTCCAGCTTTGGTGACTCTGTCATTTTCAAAGGGCTTTAAAAAGCATTTAAGTGCTGTTCCCAAAGTATCTGAAAGCTGCAGTTTCTGTTGTGCTGGGAGAGTTGTCATTGGCTCTAGTAGACAAACACTTCTGTCTAGGACTGGGTGACATTGGAAAAGTAATTAATGGATGTTGTAGACTGATCAATAACTGCTGGCAAAAAAAATATTGATTAACTTGGTACTAGACTCATAAAGATCACATGGTTTTGTGTTAGTTGACAAACTGAGGATATGCAATAATTTTTCCTTGGTTTTATCTTTCCTGCTTCGTTTCAATTGGATTCTTAAGCCTTTCCCGGATTCATGTTGCTGTGCTTGAAAGGGAAGTTATATCTTGTGTATAAGAACTTTTCTCTTAAATCTTCTCGGGTTTGGGTTTTTATTTTTATCGCCAAATGAGGCAGTGCTCATGATGGCATTTTTTAATACGACATATGTCATTGATAATATGACATAAAGTAAATTATCTGAGCCACCAACACAGCAGGGCTCACGGTGTCTTCTGGTTTGCTGATAAATACCATGTGCTTAAAGAGCTGCTGTTGCAATTAACAGCCCTAATAGGGAATGGCTGAATTTTAGTATTGCAGCACACAATCAGCTGAATCGTGAGTGATACAATAGATTTATCTTCAGAAGCCCTGTAGAGGGGAGAGAAAGGGAAAGCAAGGATAGGATTTTCAGGATTTTCCCTCTGTACTCAGCACTGGTGAGGCTGCTCCTTGAATCCTGTGTTCAGTTGTGGGCCCCTCAGCACAAGAAGGATGTTGAGGCTCTGGAGCGAGTCCAGAAAAGAGCAAACAAGCTGGTGAAGGGGCTGGAGAAGAAGAGGAAGGACTGAGAGAGCTGGGGGTGTTTGTCCTGGAGAAGAGGAGGCTGAGAGGAGACCTCATTACTCTCTCCAACTACCTGAAAGGAGGTTGTGGAGAGGAGGGATCTGGGCTCTTCTCCCAAGGGACAGGGGACCAGACAAGAGGGAATGGCCTCAAGCTCCACCAGGGGAGATTTAGGTTGGATATTAGGAGGAAGTTTTTCACGGAAAGGGTCATTGGACATTGGAACAGGCTGCCCAGGGAGGTAGTTGATTCCCATTCCCTGGAGGTGTTTAAGGGACGGGTGCATGAGGTGCTGAGGGACATGTGTTAGTGTTTGATAGGAATGGTTGGACTCGATGATCCAATGGGTCTCTTCCAACCTGTTTGTTCTGTGATTCTATGATAATTCTAAAAGTATAGTCATTGTTCAAAATATTTTGACCTGTTTTTTTACCAGTGTGCTTTATACCAGATTATGTAATGCCTGAGCTGCCTTGCTGTTGTGCCTGATTCTATGTTATCTGCGCTCCAGCGATTATTGTAAAGGTACAAGCTGGTAGAAATACTGCGATGATTCCTTCTGGAATATTCATTGGGAATGCGGGTAATATGACCCTGCCCAGTCCAGATGGAATTGTTCTGCTAGGGGCGTCTGGTGATGTTGAGATTTGATTTTAATAGTTGTGGGACCACAGTCCAAGCAGCAGTTTTCAGGCATCTGGGAAGTACAGGGATGGGGAGGGCTGCAGAGATGTTTAAGCACAGTATTTTGCTTTCGGTGTCGTGCTGCTGGAAGGGCACAGCATGGAAGGAGATTACAATCAGAGCAGGAAGAGCTCTTCTTGCAGAAAATCTGAAAACTTTGTGCTCATAGAATCATAGAATCATTGAACAACCAGGTGGGAAGAGACCCATTGGATCATCAAGTCCAACCATTCCTATCAAACACTAAACCATGTCCCTCAGCACCTCGTCCACCCGTCCCTTAAACACCTCCAGGGATGGCGACTCAACCACCTCCCTGTGCAGCCTATTCCAATGCCCAATGACCCTTTCCGTGAAAAAAAACTCCTCCTAATCTCTAGCCTCTCTTCTTCTACAGGAGGTTGGAGTATAGAGCTAGATGCACAAGGCAAGCTTCAAAGAGAAATAATAATAAAAGACAGGAATTTTTTTATTTATTTTTTTTTTTTTTTACATATTGGTGCTCACATCTTAACACAGTGAAACATTAGGGCTTGATTAGTGATTGATGGGAATGGTTGGGCTCGATGATCCGGTGGGTCTTTTCCAACCTGGCGATTCTATGATTCTATTAAACTGGCATCTCACAAATGTTCTCTGTTTCCTGAACTAGTCCTACACACGTTCCTAGTGATTTTTTCATATGAAAACTGAAGTTACCAGTATGAAGCGAGTTCCTATGTTCATTAAAAACCTCAACGCAATTTTTAGCGTTTTCAGAAGTCTCCTGCGGTTGAGGGAGAGTTGGGTTAGTGTCATGTGGCTCTGCTGAAAAGTTTTTATGAGTGCTAGGAAACACTGTGCGTTTTTTTTTTCTAACTATTGAAGGAAATAGATATTGTTTCGAATTTGGAATTTTAAAAAAGAGTCCAATTTCCCACTTCATAAAAGCTCGTGAAACAGTTGGTGATGGGTGGATTACATAGAGATAAAAATAGTTTTCATTCCTTCAGAAAAAGGCAAATCAGTCTATTAAAATGAACACAAGTGAGTGACAAAGTGCTTTCCTCTTGGGTCCCAAAGCAGCCTGGAGGAGACGGACCTGGGGGTGTTGGTTGACAGGGACCGAACATGAGCCAGCAGTGTGCCCAGGTGGCCAAGAAGGCCAATGGCATCCTGGCTTGGATCAGAAATGGTGTGACCAACAGGGCCAGGGAGGTGATTCTCCCTCTGGACTCAGTACTGGTGAGACTGCTCCTTGAATCCTGTGTTCAGTTGTGGGCCCCTCAGCACAAGAAGGATGTTGAGGCTCTGGAGCAATTCCAGAGAAGAGCAACGAAGCTGGTGAAGGGGATGGAGAACAGGCCTTACGAGGAACATCTGAGAGAGCTGGGGGTGTTTATCCTTGAGAAGAGGAGGCTGCGGGGAGACCTCATTGCTCTCTACAACTACCTGAAAGGAGGTTATGGACAGGAAGGTGCTGGGCTCTTCTCCAAATGGACAGGACGAGAGGGAATGACCTCAAGTTCTGCCAGGGGAGGTTCAGGTTGGACATTAGGAAAAAACCCTTCACAGAAAGGGTCATTGGGCATTGGAACAGGCTGACCAGGGAGGTGTTTGACTCACATTCCCTGGAGGTGTTTAAGGGACGGGTGGACGAGGTGCTGAGGGACATGTGTTAGTGATTGATGGGAATGGTTGGACTCGATGATCTGGTGGGTCTCTTCCAACCTAGTTGCTCTATGAGTCTCTGAGTCTTTGTGCTGGGATGGCTGCAGAACCTGAGCAAAACCACATGGGAATTTAATATCCTTGAGCCTTCTAAGGCTGCAATCCAGTTAACTGTTGTTTGTATCGTGTAGCTTTCCAGAAGTACAGCGCGAATATTTGGGCCGTTTCAATGTGCAGTGTTTCTGGCACGAGCTGGAACCAAGGTGGAGCACAAAGCCACTAAACACAGCACAGATCCCAAAGGGCTGATTGTTTTAAAAGGAAGAGCAGTAAGTTCATACAACGTGTTTGTCCCAGCGCAAAGGGAAACTTGGTGATCCCTCCCTTCCCATGCTTAACTTGATCAGAAAAGAAATTACTCTTGTTTTTGTCTATTTATCTGCTTTTGCAGGTTTATTCTGAGCACTAGTTACTGTTAGTACTTGTTTGGAGAACACAAAATGTGGTCTATCTACTATATATTACCCTTAACCCTTTAAAATGTGACTCGTGTAGGAAAAAGGCAGCTGGTTTTTATTTAAGACAGAAGAAGGTCCTGCCTAGTGAAAGTATTCACTGATGGAAAAGAACAGTCATTGTTTGGATTTTTTTTTTTTTATTAATTGTATTTTTTTTTTAAGCTAAATTATTTACAGAATCATGCTTTGGGAAAGGAGGCCAACACTTTCTGCTCTGTAAGTGCCTGGATTTGATTTTTCTCGTCGCTGCCGCGATGGATTCGAACTTCTAGAGCCTCGACGTTTGTTTCTCATAAACTGTTGGCCAGGAAGAATCTAGCTTTGTCCTCACCTCCTTGTAGCCTAAATGGGCGTCTTTTGTTCTTGGAATATTTTGTTTTAGGGCTTTGTAACTCCCTCTAGACTGTTTCTCGCTCTGCCTTTCCCCTGCCTCCAGTTTTGAATCTGTAAGAAATGAAAATATTCTGAGGAGCATCATGCACTTTGTCTGTTGCTGTTGTACTGATAAGTTTTCCTTTGTTGACCAAGTGATATTAAATGGGGGGAGAGGGGGCCTGTCCCATGTTTTTCTTCGTGTATTTCTTCATGGTTTTTCTTCATGGTTTTCTTCATGTTTTTGTGCTCCTTTGAGCCCTGCTTTCTCTGGCAGAGTTCCAGAGCGAAGGATGTTTCTTCCCGAAGGGATTACTTGAATTATATATACAATTTATAAGCTGATGGTCTCAAGGTCTGCTTCTCCATATCAAAATAATGGTCTTTGTTAGGCAGAGAACACGTCTGAGAGGCATGTCTGAAGCCTTAGAGCCGCCGTGAAAATAGGTAGGATTAATTTTCTAAAAAAAGACCCCTCTTTGCCAGTTCTCGTCCTGATTAGTTTTTGCTCCTTTCTGAAGACTGATCATTTGACCTATTAAATGAATATGCTGTTTTACAGTGGGAGTAATAATAATAATCTAAAAGCAATTACTTGGGCAGCTGTCTGAAGGGCTCTGGTATTTTGAAAACCTTATCTGCTATGAATCACGGAGCAGACTTGGCCGTTATTGCAAATCCAGACTGCCCAGTGTTCCGAAGTAATATTCTGTCTGGCATCTTCTGGGCAGGGCAGAGCTATCAATGAAGCAGGAGGGAGAGCAGTAATTAGACCAAGTCCTTATCTCCGCTCTGATTATGTAGCTAACAATAAAGGATGTGGCTGAAAAATGTACTGATATTAACGCATCCGTTTATGAAGGGCGTCTTTAAAGCAGGTGTCAGCGCAGGAGAGTTTTCACTGTTGTAGCAGATTCTAGATTTTCTTTTTAAAGAATTAGTTCTTTCATAAACTCAGTGCTTCCACGTTTATCTCCTATTTAAATTATAGTGTTTGATAATTTTGCACTTCTGTATATTTGTCTGAGGATGTTAGGATGAGAATCTTTAGGGCAGGGGATGGTTTTCCATGGCCCTTGATTCTCTGGAATAAACTTATTATATTAATGACTGCTTAATCTCGAAATGATTATGAATATACTTTGCATTGCAGTTTGCCAAAGGTTTCTCTGTGCCTCATGGCACAGAATCATCAGGTTGGAAGAGACCCACAGGATCATCGAGTCCAACCATTCCTATCAAACACTAAACGATGACCCTCAGCACCTCATCTATCCATCCATTAAACACCTCCAGGGAAGGGGAATCAACCACCTCCCTGGGCAGACTCTGACAGCGACCAATCACCCTTTCTGGGAAAAACTTCCTCCTAATCTCCAGCCTAAATCTCCCCTGGTGGAGCCTGAGACCATTCCCTCTTGTCCTGACCCCTGTCACTTGGGAGAAGAGCCCAGATCCCTCCTCTCCACAATCTCCTTTCAGGTACTTGTACAGAGCAATGAGGTCTCCCCTCAGCCTCCTCTTTTCCAGGATAAACACCCCCAACTCTCTCAGCCATTCCTCTTCTTCTCCATCCCCTTTCCCAGCTTCGTTGCTCTTCTCTGGACTTGCTCCAGAGCCTCAACATCCTTCTTGTGCTGAGGGGACCACAACTGAACACAGGATTCAAGGAGCGGCCTCACCAGTGCTGAGTCCAGAGGGAGAAGAACCTCCCTGGCCCTGCTGGTCACACCATTTCTGATCCAAGCCAAGATGCCATTGGACTTCTTGGCCACCTGGGCACACTGCTGGCTCATGGTCAGTCACTGTCGACCAACACCCCCAGGTCCCTCTCCTCCTGGCAGTTTTCCAGCCAGACTTCTCCCAGTCTGTAGCTCTGCATAGGGTTGTTGTGCCCCAAGTGCAGGACCCGGCATTTGGCCATGTTAAACCTCATCCCATTGGTCTCAACCCATGGATCCAGCCTGTTTAGGTCCCTTTGCAGAGCCTCCCTACCCTCCAGCAGATCCACACTTCCACCCAGCTCAGTGTCATCTGTAAACTTGCTCAGGTAGCACTCAATGCTTTCATCCAGGTTATTGATGAAGACATTGAACAGGGCTGGACCCAGCACTGAGCCCTGGGGACACCACTTGTCACTGGCCTCCAGCTGGAGTTCACTCCATTTCCCATCACTCTCTGGGCCCTTAGGCCAATCATAAAGGGAGTTTAGGTTTATGGTACACATTCAAATCAAACCTTTTTAATTGCTGGGGCTTTTGCTTGTATTCTCCGAGTATGTGCTGGTGGTCAGTGGTTAATCTAAGGGATGCTGTCAACCCCAAACAAACTCCTTTACTAACTTATTTTTTTTTTTTCTGGGAGGAGCTCCAGAGACTCTGCCAGTTCCCTCCCTCTCCTGCATTGTGATTTCATGACCACTCTGACCTTTGCTTTTATCAAGGTTTTTCTAGCAGAGAGTAAGAAAACTGATTAGTGCCGAGAAAAAAGCAAAAAGACATAGAGTTAACTGTTTTCCTTGTGTAATACTTCATCTCTATAGATCTGGAATTGTGCCCTCTTTTTTTTGGGTGGGGGGGAGGGGGGAGAGGAGTGGTCAGTGTAAGGAATTTCTGCACCTTCTCAGTATCTCACCACTGCTAGGAACACTTGTTCTGCCACCAATCCCTGAGGAGTTAGCTTCCCGTGATGCCCCGTGGAGAACATAATGATTTTTTGTGTTTGCTTACGTGCAGCCTGACTGGTCTATCATAAACTCCCAACAGAATTGTCATCTCCCGTTCTTTCTGAAATGATTCTCAAGTTCTATTTCATCCACAATCTACCATCTTAGAGCCTGGCAGACAGTTTGCACCCTGTGCTTCTCTTCTTTCCTTCTTTCCTCTGTAAGGAGCAGTGGTGATTTACTGGGATTTGAAATAGAAAATATCTCATGTACCAGCACCGGTTGTTGTTGAGTTTTTCCTCATGCTTTTCCAATGCAATGCTCTTATTTTAGTTCTTGATTTGCAAAAAAAACCAAAACCCAAACCCAACCTCTCAGAACGTGCTAAAAGCTGCTTTTAGTTCTCATGCAAGTTGCTCTTAGTTATTGGTTCCATTCTTCTCTTTTTCTTCTCTTCCGTGGTTGCTTTTTGCTCAGTCCTTGTAGGCAGAGTTCGGCGGTTTCTGATGAGGATTCTATGGATTCTGGTGACCGTGAGGAGGGGAGAGACAGCTCTGGAATTAGGACATTGTGCCTCAAACCCATAGATTTTATATGAAACAAAGGTTGGGTATCAACTTAGAGAAATGTGTGCGTTTTGAAGGGCAGAAGAGCTGGGATAGCTCTGGGACATGCTAGTTAGCACAGTCCTTATTCTCTTGTGCAGGAACATGGCAACGTCTGATGGGAATGGAACAGTAAAAGAGCTGTAATCCTTATTTTTCTTTAGTCAACTGATTTATGGAATGTTTCTAAAAGCTTTTATATCTGTGACTCACCTGCAGCAGCACTGTTAGGGGAGAAGGAGATTCCAGTAGCCAAAAACTCATGTGCACCCTGAGACCATTGGGATCCCAGTAACAAACGGAGTTCTGTGGGGAAGGGACTGCTTCTCTCTTGTCTTTTTAGGCTGTGCTGTGCGGTTGTCAGCAGCTTTGTGGTGCAGGGGGGAACGGTTGGACTCGATGATCCGATGGGTCTCTTCCAACCTGGTTGTTCTATGAGTCTATGATTCTATGATTCTCTTGTGTCTGTGTTTAACCGATTGTTTCCTTCTGGTGCCTGTTAGCTGTATGTACCGTGGGGATGAATGCGTAGACTCTCCACTTGTTCCCATTGATGCCTTCCAAGTGCTGCCTGTGTCCTGCAGACACAGCTGAGCTGCTGTGCGCTCCGGCCCTGCTGCACAAAGCTCTTGTGCGTCTGGAAAATGAAGCCGTTGACATATAAGTTAGTGGTCGCCTGAGGTCAGGGGCTGACTCTTCTGTTCTTTGTTTGAAGAGCAGAACCCTCTCACTGACTGGATTGAAATGGGGAGCAAGCTTTACCTGCAGGATACAACAAACTTCCAGTAACATTCTTCATCACTACAGCAGCTGATACTGATCTTGTGACAAACTTATTGAGCAAAAGTCGTCTTTAGAAATGCGTGTTATGGTATGTTGCTGGTATCCTATTGATAGGAACGGTTGGACTCGATGATCCGGTGGGTCTCTTCCAACCTGGTGATTCTATGATTCTAAGACAAATTAAACCACCAGATGTCATCCATTTAATGAATATTTGGAACAGAATGTTCAGAACAGAAGAACACATAGAAATGTATTTTCCTTTTCTCTGAAGTATTTGAGTTCTAAACCTAACTCTGTAGTTGTCACCATCATTAATGAGAAAGAAAACATGACCAGGTGTATGTAGATCCTAAAGCTCAGCAGACCAATAAAAAGAACGTGTGTAATTGTCAATTCTCAGCTTAGAAATGTCACTATGATAAAATCCATTCCAAATCAAGTTCTGTATTGGACTCTATGATCTGGTGGGTCTCCTTCAACCTGGTGATTCTATGATTCTGTGATTCTATGTTTTTCTGTACCTGAAACAGTTTCCCAGAAACAGTCTTTGGATTTTTTTTTTTCAAGAAATAAATTGAATATTTATATGAGTTTCAGTGTCTCTAAGTATGTTTGTAAACACTTCCAGTTAAGGCATTAAAAATACTTTTGCTGTATTGTTTTATTCTTGTATTAGTGACTTGATCTAGCAGTATTTCTAATAACAGTATATGATCTTGATATTGGTTGCTCTGAACGTGGATATTGAGAAGTGTTCATTTCTTCTCTCTTCTAATGAGGTGCTGAGGGACATGGGTTAGTGTTTGATAGGAATGGTTGGACTCGATGATCCAGTGGGTCTCTTCCAACCTGGTGATTCTATGACTCTATGATTCTCTGTTTCAACAATTATTTTCTACTATTCAGTGGTATAATGATGGGTTAGTCTGACAGACAGGTCAACTAACCCCTTCTCTGAGTTCAGAGAAAACACACCATCCATTTCTCTTTGTTGGTCAAAGTTTACATTTTGCTTTGAGGCTCTACAGGCTATTCGACACTTCTGTGACCACGTACAAGTAACACATTCTGTTGCGCGACATACTTGAAATCCCGATGAGACCAAACATTGAAATTTGCCTTAATGCATTTAAGTTTGCAACAGATAAATACAACACTTTCACTTTACATTTATGCGTCTCATTTATTTCAACAGTAGGCTACCCTGAGGCTTTAAGGATGTGGTATTCTGCCAAGTATCACCAGCATTTGCTTAAAATGAAGGTCAGGAAGAAAAACTTTATGTTTTAGTGAATTCTCTATCTCCTGTCTCCCATCCTGAAATGAGCATCTTCTAATATCACTTCAGTGTAATACCTGACAGTGAGTTTTGAGCTCAGGTAAACAAGATATCAGTACACTTTGACTATCAGACACTATCAGACTAAAGAAGTCACTGAGTTTGTGGCCGTGTCTTCTGCTGACTCTGTTCTAAGAATGGAAAAACCTGTAGCAGAAGGAGCAGTTAGAGCGTGGTAGCCTTGTAAGTGGCATCCACACCTTGCCTGAGCGCTGGAGGCCAGTTCCAAGTGGTGTCCCCAGGGCTCAGTGCTGGGTCCAGCCCTGTTCAACGTCTTCATCAATGACCTGGATGAAGGCATCGAGTGCTCCCTAAGCAAGTTTGCAGATGACACTAAGCTGTGTGGAAGTGTGGATCTGCTGGAGGGTCGGGAGGCTCCAAAGGGATCTGAAGAGGCTGGATCCATGGGCTGAGACCAATGGGATGAGGTTTAACACGGCCAAATGGCATATCCTGCACTTGGGGCACAACAACCTTGAGCAGTTCCTGACTACGAGAAGTCTGGTTGGAAAGTGCCTGGAGGAGAAGGACCTGGGGGTGTTGGTCAACAGTGACTGACCATGAGCCAGCAGTGAGCCCAGGTGGCCAAGAAGGCCAATGGCATCCTGGCTTGGATCAGAAATGGTGTGACCAGCAGGGCCAGGGAGGAAATTCTCCCTCTGTTCTCAGCATTGGTGAGGTCTCTCCTTGAATCCTGTGTTCAGTTGTGGTCCCCTCAGCACAAGAAGGATGTTGAGGTTCTGGAGCAAGTCCAGAGAAGAGCAACGAAGCTGGGGAAGGGGCTGGAGAAGAAAAGGAGTGTCTGAGAGAGCTGGGGGTGTTTATCCTGGAGAAGAGGAGGCTGAGAGGAGACCTCATTGCTCTCTACAGCTACCTAAAGGGAGGTTGTGGAGGGGAGGGAACTGGGCTCTTCTGCCAAGGGACAGGACAAGAGGGAATGGCCTCAAGCTCCACCAGGGGAGATTTAGGCTAGAGATTAGGAGGAAGTATTTCACGGAAAGGGTCATTGGGCATTGGAATAGGCTGCCCAGGAAGGTGGTTGATTCCCCTTCCCTGGAGGTGTTTAAGGGACTTGTCCCTTCACCCTTTCAGTGAAGAATTTTTTTCCTAATGTCAAACCTGAACCTCCCCTGGCAGAGCTTGAGGCCATTCCCTCTCGTCCTCTCCTGATGTATTTAAAGAAACAAACAAAAATGAAACCCATTATCTAGCTCATGTTATTTTAAAAAATACAGGTAGTAGAGCTCACAAAATTATTGTAAAGAAATCACGTCTAAAATCTATAGAATCATAGAATCACCAGGTTGGAAGAGACCCATCGGAACATTGAGTCCAACCATAAAACCCAATCTGATTGAAGTAAGTTGTTTCTTTCATAGCATCACCACATTATACCAACATATAATAAGCGATATTGTTTTTTATTTTTAAAAACCACAGCAGTGGCTTCAGGTATTTGCATTCTGTTCCAGTCAAAAAAAAAGAAAAAAAAAAAAAAAAAAAAAGAGAAAACTCTGTAGCTCTTATGTACTTACTTTTTACAGTCCAGACCTTCCCTCAGCAAGTATGCAGCATTTCTGAAAATAAGTTCTTTACTTATTTCAGGCTACTCTGATGTGGTTATAACATCTGTCAGTCAGAAGGAGGGTGCTTACTGCACCAAACTAATCCCTGTCTCCGGCAGATTCCTGAGGCTTAGAAGTTGATGGCATGAATAACTTAATTCTTTTCGGAGTAATGTTAATATTTTCGCTTCCTGAAGGAGGATTGAATAGCTCATTCGATTGATACATTACTCTGAGAGAGTCTTCTGAGTCAGACTGCTCTATTAACATCATTCTGTAGCTTGGTCTCTTGCAAAAAAAATATATATATACTGGGGTGATGGAAGAGACCAGGGAATTGTGGGGACCTTTTGTCCTTTATGTACTTTGCCACAAATTCATTGCGAAGACCTGAGATATCCTGAAGGTTTCCAGTCATTTGGAAATGTCCTCACAGGAGTTAAATCATAGAATCATAGAACAACCAGGTTGGAAGAGACCCATCGGATCATCGAGTCCAACCATTCCTATCAAACACTAACCCATGTCCCTCAGCACCTCATCCACCTGTCCCTTAAACACCTCCAGGGAAGGTGAATCAAACACCTCCCTGGGCAGCCTGTTCCAATGCCCAGTGACCCTTTCTGTGAAAAGCTTCCTCCTAATCTCTAGCCTAAACCTCCCCTGGTGGAGCTTGAGGCCATTCCCTCTTGTCCTGTCCCCTGTCCCTTGGGAGAAAAGCCCAGCTCCCTCCTCTCTACAACCTCCTTTCAGGTAGTCATAGATAGCAATGAGGACTCCTCTCAACCTCTTCTTCTCCAGCTAAACACCCCCAGCTCTCTCAGATGTTCCTCATAAGGTCTCTTCTCCAGCCCCTTCACCAGCTTTATTGCTCTTCTCTGGACTTGCTCCAGAGCCTCAACATATCAAACTCCTTGTATGCTTTGAGTATCCTGTCCAAGAAAAAAAGACTTCATAAGGTCACCTAGTTTTGGACTTATTTGCTTCGTTTCTTCCTCAAATTAGTTTTTCATCATTCCCCTTTATTATGGAGTGTTGTACATGTGTGTAATTGTTTATAATTGCTATTTATGAGGTTTAACACGGCCAAATGTCAGGTCCTGCACTTGGGGCACAACAACCCTATGCAGAGCTACAGACTGGGAGAAACCTGGCTGGAAAACTGCCAGGAGGAGAGGGACCTGGGGGTGTTGGTTGACAGTGACTCACCATGAGCCAGCAGTGTGCCCAGGTGGTCAAGAAGGCCAATGGCATCCTGGCTTGGATCAGAAATGGTGTGACCAGCAGGGCCAGGGAGGTTTTTTCTCCCTCTGGTCTCAGCACTGGTGAGACTGTTCCTCGAATCCTGTGTTCAGTTGTGGTCCCCTCAGCACAAGAAGGATGTTGAGGCTCTGGAGCGAGTCCAGATGGGTCAGATGGGTCTCTTCCGACATGGTGATTCTGTGATTCTATGATTCTTGAGTACCAATTTCCAGCTGTCCTGTTTGCTGAAATACAAGTTTCAGTGAAAAGCTCAGTGAACAACACCTGTGCACTTCAACAGCTGCTGCCCTGAGTCGATAACGTACTCTGGGGTTATACAAGGCATTGTATGCAGGGATTACCTGTTAATTTGCCTCTCTCTTATGGAGTTCATCATGTAATAAGGAAACCAAAATTGCGAGAGAGCCACGTGATAAAAACAGTTGCTGTCAGCTCCATCATCCATTTGGATGTTTAATTTTAAAACAAATAAATGGAATTCTCACTCGGCTTGGGACAGAGTTAAAGTTCCACATTTATGCCCCGAAAGCTGTTTATTTGGGCTTAGAACAGAACTAATTTACCTAAATTATCCACAAAAATATGATATCCCTTATGCGTCATAAATCTGTGTTTACAGCTATTACTATGTAGTTCATTCTCAGGTAAACTCCGAGGAATTACCTGTTTTGCGAATTGTGAAATTATGTGTCAGTTATGTTCTTAACTCATCTAATTTTTACTTCTCTGAAGGTAAACACTGTTGCCAGTGATATGCCTCTGCCTAGTTCTCACCACAGTGTTGCTGCTTATTCTGTAAAATTTCTAGGCAAGTTGCTTAATTTCTGCTTCTCAATTCCCTCTTTTTTTTCATGGAGAAATATTCTCCTACCACTGGTATTTTTTCCCGGAGATACTTACCTTTGGTGCTTATGTTTAAGTCCAAGTATCCAGATGTGATAAAACCAAATCCCAGAAAATTAATTTATAAGAGCAAGGGAGGAGCAAAAGTTAAAAGCAGTGATATAAAGTGAATATTAAAACTACTCCCTCCATTTAAGTGCCGGGTGGTATAATTTCTTTTTATTATCGGTTGTTATTTCTATTTTTCTTGCTGGTAAAATGTAACTGAGGGTGCGAAGTGGATACAGGAGAAAACACCATGAAGTCTCACCTGTGATCCCAAGAAGATTACAAGAAAGCTCAGGAATTTCCTTCTCCCTTTTGGGTTTTGCTTTTCGTTGTTGTTGCTTAGGGAAGAAGGAATTGTATATAGTTTAACCAGAAACAAGCATGGGAAATGGACAACGAGCATGGGAGGAGAGGACACATGGAAGGGAGGTTTCATCCTTTAAATCTCACATCTAGTTCAAAGCTGTGTGAAGTTTGTAGAGCTGAATTTTTTGAGTGCCTCGTCATCCAGTTCAAGCTACATTTCATGCAGTCAGGTATGACTGATCTTCAGCCAAAGCCTAGCAAAATGGACCAGTGTGATTTTCAGGTTAAAAGGCTGCTCCTGTGCTCCCCGAGACTGATTTGCAGTGCATCAAGAGCAAAATCTATGGGTACTTTAAGGAAAACAAATTCACAGTTGGAGGGAGGAGAGAAGAGAGACCACGGTATTTGTGAATAGGCTGTCGTGGTTTGAATGGGCTTAATTGTTAATAATGTGCCTGAGTCTTCAGCTGATGGAGCAGCAGAAGAACGAGAGAGACAAATAAGTATCTGTCCTCTTGGATTTGAATCCATTTATGTCATAGACGGGAGTCCAACACAATTGTGAATGAGAATTCATGTTTACAAAATTGAGGTGTAGCAAAGATGGGGAAAGGGCATTCCAATTAGACCTGTGCTGCCTGGAGGAGAAGGGCCTGGGGGTGTTGGTTGACAGCGAATGACCATGAGCCAACAGTGGCCCAGGTGGCCAAGAAGGCCAATGGCATCTTGGCTTGGATCAGACACAGTGTGACCAGCAGGTCCAGGGAGGTTCTTCTCCCTTGACAGTGGCGAGACTGCTCCTCAAATCCTGTGTTCAGTTGTGGGCCCCTCAGCACAAGAAGGATGTTGAGGCTCTGGAGTGAGTCCAGAGAAGAGCAACAAAGCTGGTGAAGGGGCTGGAGAAGAAGAGGAGTGTCTAAGAGAGCTGGGGGGGGGGGTTTCTCCTGGAGAAGAGGAGGCTGAGGCCTCATTGCTTTCTATAATTACCTGAAAGGAGGTTGTGGAGAGGAGCGAGTTGGGCTCTTCTCCCAAGGGACAGGACAAGAGGGAATGGCCTCAAGCTCCGGCAGTGGAGATTTAGACTAGAGATTAGGAGGAAGTTTTTCATGGAAAGGGTCATTGGGCATTGGAATAGTCTGCCCAGGGAGGTGGTTGATTCCCCTTCCCTGGAGGTGTTTAAGGGACGGGTGGATGAGGTGCTGAGGGACATGGTTTAGTGTTTGATAGGAATGGTTGGACTCGATGATCCCATGGGTCTCTTCCAACCTGGTTGTTCTATGATTCTATGACATAAGGACCTGTGCTGACACAACTGTAGAACCTTATCGACAGTGTAATTGCATTGACTCTTCATGGACATCCTGCCCTATTGCTTGGTTGTGGACAAGACCTACACTGTGTGTGGGGTTTTCTTACTTAGAATGTGTGGTTCTGCTACAATCCCCTCACGGATCTTTGTTATAAAATTAGACACTCATCCTCCCCCCTATTACAACTCACCTCCTCATCCGCTGCTAAAGAACTCCCGAACCTCACCTCAGTGGTCTGGTTTTCTACTGTGAGGTCCTGAAGAGGTGCTGAGGGACATGGTTTAGTGTTTGATAGGAATGGTTGGACTCGATGATCCCGTGGGTCCCTTCAAACCTGGTTGTTCTATTATTCTATGATTCTATAAATTTCAGTTATTTAGGGCACGAAATGAATTGTACATCTCTTGGAGGCACCAGTACCGCAGCTGTAAATGTCATGTGCCGACAAGCACTATCAAGAGCCTTTCAGATAGGAATCATTGGATGCTGCAGCAGTCCCTGTTGTAACTTGAAGTAGCAGTGGTTTTCCTTCACAGCTGAGTTTTTGGGAAAAGTCTGTGGAAGCTCAGTACCTAAATCCCAGGGAAATCAGCTTGTGCTCTGAAAATTAATCATAATATCATAGAATCATAGAATCATAGAACAACCAGGTTGGAAGAGACCCATCAGATCATCGAGTCCAACCATTATGTTAGACTACTTGGAAAATTCCAATATATGTTTCTAGAGGCAGATTCCAAGATTGTGTCTCCAAATACATGGAGGACTGTAATCCTGTTCCAAGGGAGCTTTCTTTTCTGTTCAGAAAGATGTTCTAAGTTTCCTTGCGGTACCAATTCTGACCAATATTAGCCTCCACATATAAACAAGCAGGAAAGGTTTTGGCGAGCATGTGCTCCACTTTTCTCCGTGTAGCCATTTATAGCTACTAATATATAAAAAGCCAAGGTGCTTATTTTGTGGCCTAAAATAGTTGGATGGCTAAACACAGATTTAATATATGCGCACAATAAGGGCACAAACCTCCCCCTTGTAAATCAAGTCAGCTTCCCTCCTTTTCATTTATTTCTTCTAAAAGCACAGGATCAAGTCATAGAATCATAGAACAACCAGGTTGGAAGAGACCCATCGGATCATCGAGTCCAACCATAAGTCCAAGTAGATATTTATAATATCTTCAGTATCCTTTCAGCATTCCTCAATACTCCCAGATCCATTTTCTTACTTCTCCATTTCAGGACTATTTTAACTTCTGAGTTGTTAGATTGTCCGAAAATATACCATTTCTCATGAGAAATGCTCCAATTTTTTTTGTCCTCTTCTTTCAGAGAGGACAGTAGATGTAACCAAGTGTCTGAATTGCTTTGGCATTTTTAAAAATTTCTGTAGATTCCCTCGATATCATGTTTCAGGTGATGATGAAAGAGGTAGAATCATAGAATCATAGAACAACCAGGTTGGAAGGGACCCATCAGATCTTCTAGTCCAACCATTCCTATCAAACACTAAACCATGTCCCTCAGCACCTCATCCACCCATCCCTTAAACACCTCCAGGGAAGGTGAATCAACCAGCTCCCTGGGCAGCCTATTCCAATGCCCAATGACCCTCTGTGTGAAAAACTTCCTCCTAATCTCCAGCCTAAACCTCCCCTGGTGGAGCTTGAGGCCATTCCCTCTTGTCCTGTCCCCTGTCCCTTGGGAGAAGAGACCAGCTCCCTCCTCTCTACAATCTAAACAGCAGAACTTTGCTTGGTCTTGCAGCATCCTTCAGCTCTGATTTGGTGAGGTCCCTGTTAAGCAGTTTGACCTCAGAGCCTTGCAGACTGTGGGCAGCTCATTCAGAGAATAAACACACCAAGAGTTGTTTTTCCATAGTCTCCTGTTTGTGGCCTGTGAGCTAGTTACTCTTTGCCTGTTGTGTGCTATCCGGGTTTCGCTGTACCTGGCAAATCCAAAGCTAGAATATTCCAGCGGCAGTTTCAGATCTAGTGGGTGCAAAGTTCCCTTTTTAATGGTCCTTCCAGATGACTACCATGAGCTGCTTCAACATTATTTCCATTCGAGACACATCACCCCAGCTAATGGGGAAGCTGCTGTGCTCTGGGACTAGCACTAAAGCCAGTGATGTTTGGAATAGAGCTTAAGAAAGCAGCAGCATCAGAACCAAAAAAAAAAAAAAAAAAAAAAAAGTGGATGAGGTATAATATTTATATGGAAAAAAATTGCAAGTTCTTTTTATCTGGAGTGCGGTGATTAATTAACATGACATGACATTAATTAACGTGAAAGGAAATGGACTTATTCCCATATTATATGTGAGGAACCGGTAAGAGCTTGTCCACACAGGGCTTGTTTTGCAGTTGTGCTGCTGTATTTAAACAGCTGTAATCAGACCACTGGAAGCCTCCGAGGGAGACTCTGCTCCCAGTAAAAACATTCTCTTTTTCTAGCTTGAGGTGTTCTGCTTTGGAAGCAGTTTGAACTGAGTCAAGAGAAGAAAAACAACTCCGACTTTCTGGCCAAATACAAAACAAGCCCAAATACACAGTAGGTTATACTCAGTAACTGTGATGTTTTAAGCTTTTCCTTCATCCTGTGCAGCCTTCCTGGCTAGACAAGCCTTGAATAAATTAGTAAGGAGCAAAATGGCGCTTCTTCTCCCTGTGGAGGGAAGAAAATAGAAGTTAACTGTTCTCAAGAGTTCTCTTTCACAAGACAAGTGATCTCTTTTTCTACGTCTGTGTGTGGCTGTGCATATCTTTATATCTGGATGCTGTTGGAGAGCTTTTTAGTAGTCTTCATAGAATCATAGAATCACCAGGTCGGAAGAGACCATCGGATCATCGAGTCCAATCATTCCTATCAAACACTAAACCATGACCCTCAGGACCTCATCCACCCATCCCTTAAACACCTCCAGGGAAGGGGAACCAACCACCTCCCTGGGCAGCCTATTCCAATGCCCAATGACCCTTCGCGTGAAAAACTTCCTCCTACTCTCTATCTTAAATCTCCCCTGGTGGAGCTTGAGGCCATTCCCTCTTGTCCTGTCCCCTGTCCCTTGGGGAGAAGAGCCCAGCTCCCTCCTCTCTACAACCTCCTCTCAGGTAGCTGGAGAGAGTAATGAGGTCTCCTCTCAGCCTCCTCTCCTCCAGGATAAACACCCCCAGCTCTCTCAGCCATTCTTCATAAGGTCTGTACTCCAGACCCCTCACCAGCTTCATTGGTCTTCTCTGGACTCACTCCAGAGCCTCAACATCCTTCTTGTGCTGAGGGGACCACAACTGAACACAGGATTCAAGGAGAGGTCTCACCAGTGCTGAGTCCAGAGGGAGAATCACCTCCCTGGACCTGTTGGTCACACCATTTCTGATCCAAGCCAGGATGCCATTGGCCTTCTTGGCTACCTGGGCACACTGCTGCCTCATGGTCAGTCGCTGTTGACCAACACCCCCAGGTCCTTCTCCTCCAGGCACTTTCCAGACAGACTTCTCCTAGTCTGGAGCTGCTCAGGGTTGTTGTGCCCCAAGTGCAGGACCTGACATGTGGTCTTGTTAAACCTCATGTCATTGGTCTCAGTCCATGGGTCCAGCCTGTTCAGATCCATTTGGAGCCTCCCGACACTCCAGCAGATCCACAGTTCCACACAGCTCAGTGTCATCTGCAAACTTGCTGAGGGAGCACTCGATGCCTTCATCCAGGTCATTGATGAAGACACTGAACAGGGCTGGACCCAGCACTGAGCCCTGGGGACACCACTTGTCACTGGCCTCGAGATGGAGTTCACTCCATCTCCCATCAGTCTCTGGGCCCTCCAGACAATCAGTTTTCCACCCAGGAGAGTGTGCACCTGTCCAGACCAGAGGTGATAGTTTCCGAAGCAGAATGTTGGGAGCAACTGTGCCAAAGGCTTTGCTGAAGTCCAGGAAGATCCATCCACAGCCTTTCCCTCATCCTGCAGCAGAATCACTTTGTCATAGAAGGTGATCAGGTTAGTTTGGCAAGACCTGCCTCTTGTGAACCCGTGTTGACTGGGCCTGCTCCCCTGCTTCTCTTGCATGTGCTTCATGACAGCTCTCAAGATCACCTGTTCCATGACTTTCCCTGGCACTGAGGTCACACTGACAGGCCTGGAGTCCCCTGGATCCTCCCTGCGACCCTTCTTGGAGATGGGCAGAACATCAGCCTCCAGTCCAGTCTTGCAGTCACCTGGTAGCAAGATAAGTGAGGGTATTAGACTAGAAGTTTTTCTCACAAACGTTTTACAACTTTTATGAACTTACGAACATCTACAGCTCTCGAAGTACTCCCACTGCAGTTTCACAGTGGGAATGATGTTCCAGAGTGTAGGCCGGAGAAAATCTCATCGTTCACTCTACATTCCTTTGTTTTGACTTTTTCTTTAAATTTTGAGTTTCCTTTTTTTCTTCCTTTAAATACCTTCTAGTCATTGCATTTTCCTAGAAGTGGTAATTGGTATAAACTTCTATCTACGACGATTTTAGGTTGATGGTGTTTACGCTTCATGGTGTTGGTGGTTTAGAAGGAGATAGGAGAGAAAGCTTCCTAAGGGGGAAGTCTGCTTAATAATTTGGTTTGAAGAGTTGGGGTTTTAGGTTGCTGGATTTTTTTTTTCTTTTTTTAGACGTGATGAAATAGGATCTGAGATTCAGCAGAGATTTCTGTGCTGTCTGTCATCTCTTAGCTTGTTCCTACCTTGTCAGCTTCTTGTCTGGTATTACTGATCTGTTGGCAAAGGTTTCCAACCTAAAGCTGCAAAGAGTCAGTTGTATCTTCCTGGTCCTTTCAAGAAATGTCCATTAGTGCAGACAGAAGAGAAAAGGGGCCAAAAATGTTTGTTAAGGAATTACGTAAGCAGGCAGTTCTCATAGGAAACACAGTGTTTGGGAATCTTCCCATCTCACCACATGGGTTACACCCCATAATCCCGTCCTGACCCATATGGGACATTCAGGCTGGAGATTAGAGCAGCAGGGTTTGCCAGAAGCTGCGCTTTCGTCAGTGTTTAGGTAATCTTCCAATTGCGGGGAAGTGCAAACCCTTTAATTTTTGAAACATTGCTGGTTAGTGGAGAAATTTTCACGGAGAAAATTGTTTTAGGGACATCTCGAATTGACCAATACGATTACAGGTAATTTTCCTATTTTTGCATTCAAATACCTCACATTGTATTACAAAACATGATTTATCAGAGAAGAGGAGGAATCATAGAATCATAGAATCACCAGGTTGGAAGAGACCCATCGGATCATCGAGTCCAACCATTCCCATCAAACACTAACCCATGTCCCTCAGGACCCCATCTACCTGTCCCTTAAACACCTCCAGGGAAGGGGAGTCAAACACCTCCCTGAGCAGCCTGTTCCAATGCCCAGTGACCCTTTCCGTGAAAAACTTCCTCCTATTCTCTAGCCTAAATCTCCCCTGGTGGAGCTTGAGACCATTCCCTCTTGTCCTGTCCCCTGTCACTTGGGAGAAGAGCCCAACGCCCTCCTCTCCACAACCTCCTCTCAGGGAGTTGTAGAGAGTAATGAGGTCTCCTGTCAGCCTCCTCTTCTCTAGGAAGAATGTACAGGTTTGAGCCTTGAATGTGCCTAAAATTAGATTTTCTCATAATGTGATGAGCATTTGTTCATGTGATTATTTTGCTTGCTTATTTTTATAGTTGTAAATTCCATGTTTCAAAAGGAAGCAGATGTATTTATTTTTGCTCCAAGGTCCCGGGTCTGACCTGTTACAGGGGGTTGGACCTTCCATTATCATGAAAATTATCAACAGGTATACAAGAGCAGAGTTTAATTTTAATTTTTTATGGCACTTGCTAGTGCATTAAAAAAAAACCCCAAACAAAAGAAAACCCACAACTGGTAAAGAATCTCAACACTGAAATTTAAGAAATTGTCATTCTGAGGAAAACATTCCTGACAAATAGAACATAAACAGCTACAAACCTTGTGGGCAAAGTACCTTTGTTTAAGGAAATTTAACTTATTCTATTTCTTCCTTACTTTTCTATCAGTGTTAAATGCAAAATCCTGGAGGGATGATAGAGTGTGATGTTAACGATATACTGATTTGATAGGAATGATAGGAATAGTTGGACTCGATGATCCGATGGGTCTCTTCCAACCTGGTTGTTCTATGATTTTTTAATTTTTCATCTCACTGTTTGGGACACGTGCACAGACACACACACACGTTATTCTGCCTCACGATAATCTCATGCCATGACCTAAGCACAATTTTTATGCCTTCACTACTGATACTAATCTAAGCCAGAAGTATTTTAGTGCTGGGAGTTGGCCTGAAGAACAGGAAATACCCAAAGAAACTTTTATCTTTCTAGTTCATTTGATTTTGCTGCTGACGCTGAAGGGTGCACTTGAGGTACAAGATGCAAGGGCGACTGCAAGAAGATTTCCGTTCTGTTTAAGAGCCTTAAGAATTTTTCAGGTTTTTCTTTACCCCTCTCACCTGTCCACGTGCTGCCAATGCCATTCTTTTCCTCTGCTTTTGTCTACATTTTCTTTCTGGCTTTCCGAGATCAATGTACTTCATGAGAAAGTAAAAGTCAGTAAAAGAAACGTTTTTCTCAAATTATGTGCTGCTCATACGTGGCTGTGTTGTTATGCGTATTAGAGTTGTTGCTCTGTCTCAATCACATGTAGGAATGTAGGTAATTTTATTCATCCTCCAATCTATGTTTTTGTGATCACAGTCCTGAGTAAAATAATCCAAATATAGTCCTATATATAGAATCATAGTATCATAGAATCATAGAACAACCAGGTTGGAAGAGACCAATTGGATCATTGAGTCCAACCATTCCTATCAAACACTAACCCATGTCCCTCAGCACCTCATCCACCCGTCCCTTAAACACCTCCAGGGAAGGGGAATCAACCACCTCCCTGGGCAGCCTATTCCAATGCCCAATGACCCTTTCCGTGAAAAAATTCCTCCTAATCTCTAGCCTAAATCTCCCCTGGTGGAGCTTGAGGCCATTCCCTCTTGTCCTGACCCCTGTCACTTGGGAGAAGAGCCCAGTTCCCTCCTCTCCACAGCCTCCTCTCAGGTAGTCATAGAGAGCAATGAGGTCTCCTCTCAGCCTCCTCTTCTCCAGGATAAACACCCCCAGCTCTCTCAGCTGCTCCTCATAAGGCCTGTTCTCCAGCCCCTTCACCACCTTCGTTGCTCTTCTCTGGACTCACTCCAGAGCCTCAACATCTTTTTTGTGCTGAGGGGACCACAACTGCACACAGGATTCAAGGAGCAACCTCACCAGTGCTGAGTATGTCTAACAACATCTATTTATGCCAATACAACTATCTGAAAGTGTTTCTTATGGCTAGTCCAGCTGTTGACGATGATAGAACTCCCTGTGTTTTGCAGGAGATGTTCCTGTGGAACAGGGGCAGGTGCAGTGACAATTGCTTTTCTTCAATTAGGTGACGAGAGTGTTGGCCACCACTGACAGTAGGTCAGATACGTAGCGTTCAGACTATCTTTAGATTTGAAACCACTAGTATCTCAAGCTCTGGCTGCCAGTGCAGGGACAGGTTGTTGTGAATGCAGCCTGGGGGCAGGCTAGTGGCTTCTGCTTATCTCACACTTCCAGACAGAAGACACAGTAAATAGCTGTTCTTTTTAACACTCCAGTGCCACTCAGGTTTCTGAATACTTGCATGAGTGGTGGGAAATGGTGTTAAATCCAGCTGGAGGTCAGTGACAAGTGGTGTCCCCAGGGCTCAGTGCTGGGTCCAGCCCTGTTCAATGTCTTCATCAATGACCTGGATGAAGGCATCGAGTGCTCCCTCAGCAAGTTTGCAAGTGAGACTAAGCTGGGTGGAATTGTGGATCTGCTGGAGTGTCGGGAGGCTCCAAAGGGATCTGAACAGGCTGGATCCATGGGCTGAGACCAATGACATGAGGTTTAACAAGGCCAAATGGCATATCCTGCACTTGGGGCACAACAACCCTGAGCAGCTCCTGACTAGGAGAAGTCTGTCTGGAAAGTGCCTGGAGGAGAGGGACCTGGGGATGTTGGTTGACAGTGACTGACCATGATCTGATCCAGGCTCTGGAGCGAGTCCAGAGAAGAGCAACAAAGCTGGTGAAGAGGCTGGAGAACAAGAGGAGCGTCTGAGAGATCTGGGGGTGTTTATCTTGGAGAAGAGGAGGTTGAAGGGAGACCTCATTGCTCTCTGCAACTTCCTGAAAGGAGGTTGTGGAGAGGAGGGAGCTGGGATCTTCTCCCAATGGACAGGACGAGATGGAATGGCCTCAAGCTCCACCAGGGGAGATTTAGGCTAGAGATTAGGAGGAAGTTTTTCTTGGAAAGGGTCATTGGGCATTGGCAGAGGCTGCCCAGGGAGGTGGTTGATTCCCCTTCCCTGGAGGTGTTTAAGGGACGGGTGGACGAGGTGCTGAGGGACATGGTTTAGTGTTTGATGGGAATGGTTGGACTCGATGATCCGATGGGTCTCTTTCAACTTGGTTGTTCTATGATTCTATGATTGTATCTCTTCCTTCCTGGGAGGCAAAGTCTTGGCTGAGTCTTCTCCCCATGGAATATTTTAAGCTTTCTACTTGTCTGTGTTGTGAAAGACCTGCCCAGGTTAATTCTGTGACTCTTCAGCACGGTCAAGACCAGTGTTCTTTTTCTAACCTTAAGAGATTAAGAGTCTCCCTTCCTCCCTGTTCTAGTCCAAGATTTCTAAATGCTTTTGTCTAAGCGCTACAGAATTCACCTAATCCACAAAAATCTTCTCTTAAAACCACACACTCAACCACACTGCGTGATGTATCTGGCTACAATTCATTACGTACGAGCAAGAAAGAAATGACAACTTCTTTTACAGGATATGATCTTTTTACCTGTAACATTCCTTCTGTGCAGCCAAGTTCAGTAGGAAATATTGTTTAACCACTTCTGCTTCTTCCTTGTAGCCTGATTTCCAGGAGGAAATCCTGCGCACACTCAGGCAAATTTCCTTGACAGCTGTGAAACTTCAAGGTTTCCCTAAGATAGGAAGGCTTTTTCTAAAGATCTCAGACTGTTAGAACTGTGATTTAGGCATTATTTCACTTTACTTTCTCTACACTTGAAATTATTAGCAAAACTACTAATACTAATAAGCTAATAACAATAATAACTAATAATAAAACCGTGGCAACTGTGCCAAATAACCAACAAAAGCTAAGGGACAGAGGGGCGCCAACTGGCACCAGTGTGCCACGATCCTTTATGTAGCAGATTAAATACACATGGTGTACAACAGCAGAAAAATAAAGACGTAAGTCAACTGAAAAATGGAAAATAGGTACTGGTTTTCCTTTGCACTCTCTGGGTAGTGACGTTCTTTGGCTACTCAAAGTCCTGGAAATGTTTCCCCAAGAACAGAAAGGTGGATGTGTGCTTATCTTAGAAAAGGGCCAATTGCATGCATCAAATTGCTCTCTCCAATACCCTGAGAGGAGGTTGTGGAGAGGAGGGAGCTGGGTTCTTCTCCCAAGGGACAGGGGACAGGACGAGAGGGAATGGCCTCAAGTGCCACCAGGGGAGATTTAGACTAGAGATTAGGAGGAAGTTTTTTATGGAAAGGGTGATTGGTCAGTGTGAGAGGTTGCGCAGGGAGGTGGTTGATTCCCCTTCCCTGGAAGTGTTTAAGGGATGGGTGGATGTGGTGCTGAGGTACATGGTTTAGTGATTGACGGGAATGGTTGGACTCGATGATCCAGTGGGTCTTTTCCAACCTAGTCAGTCATTCTGTGATTCTTCGAAATGCTGCATCTATTAAACACAAACAGAAAAATCATGGCAATCAGATTACCCTGGGAGTGTAACGTGTTATTAAAATTAAATATGTGCACAAATGCAATAGGATTCCTCAGTGAATGTTACAGCGTCATAGAGGAATAGCAGTCTTGGGATTCCGTAATACTAAAACAGTGATACTGCTGGCATCTTAGACCAGAATACTCTCCCCTTTCTCCATCGATTCTAGTTTAAAGCACTCTTGAACAGTCCTCCCAGTTTGCATCCAAAGACACATTTTCCCCATTAGGACAGGTAGATCCTATCAGGTCCGAGCTTACTTTGTGCCTCGAGGAGTCTCCCTTGGTGTAAAAAAAAAGAAAATTTTGGCAGAGATGCCAGGCCTGGAGCCAAATATTGGTATCTTGGGCTCACATATCTCTTCCAATGTTTTTTTCCTGTTACTGAGAAGAGTAAGGAAAATGTTATTTGTACACCTGAATTTTTAGCATCCTCTCCTGAAGTCTCTTTTGAGCAACCTTAGTCATTTTGTCACAATGTCATTAGTACAATCGCAATGTCATTAGTACAATCCTCTCTTTTTTCAGCTGGCATCTTTTTATCTTAAAGATGAAGATTGCTTTGATGGGTTTACCAGAGGCAGGTCCTGCCAAACCAACCTGATCGCCTTCTATGACAAAGTCACTCGGCTGCTGGATGAGGGAAAGGCTGTGGATGTGGTCTTTCTGGACTTCAGTAAAGCCTTTGACACAGTTTCTCCCAGCATTCTGCTACGTAAACTGTCACCTCTGGCCTGGACAGGCGCACACTCTCCTGAGTAGAAAACTGGCTGGATGGCCGGGCCCAGAGAGTGGTGGGAAATGGTGTTAAGTCCAGCTGGAGGCCAGTGACAAGTGGGGTTCCCCAGGGCTCAGTGCTGGGTCCAGCCCTGTTCAATGTCTTCATCAATGACCTGGATGAGGGCATTGAGGGTACCCTTAGCAAGTTTGCAGATGACACTGAGTTGGATGGAAGTGTTGACCTGCTGGAGGGTAGGGAGGCTCTGCAAAGGGACCTGGACAGGCTGGAGCACTGGGCAGTGTCCAACGGCATGAGGTTTAACACGGCCATATGTCAGGTCCTGCACTTGGGGCACAACAACCCTATGCAGAGCTACAGACTAGGAGAAGTCTGGCTGGAAAACTGCCAGGAGGAGAGGGACCTGGGAGTGTTGGTCGACAGCGACTGACCATGAGGCAGCAGTGTGCCCAGGTGGCCACGAAGGCCAATGGCATCCTGGCTTGGATCAGACACGGTGTGACCAGCAGGGCCGGGGAGGTGATTCTCCCTCTGTACTCAGCACTGGTGAGGCCGCTGCTTGAATATTGTGTCTAGTTCTGGGCCCCTCAGCACAAGAAGGATGTTGAGGCTCTGGAGCAAGTCCAGAGAAGAGCGACGAGGCTGGTGAAGGGGCTGGAGAACAGAACCTATGAGGAGCAGCTGAGAGAGCTGAGGTTGTTTATCCTGGAGAAGAGGAGGCTGAGAGGAGACCTCATTACTCTCTACAAGTACCTGAAAGGTGATTGTGGAGAGGAGAGAGCTGGCCTCTTCTGCCAAGGAACAGGGGACAGGATGAGAGGGAATGGCCTCAAGCTCCGCCAGGGGAGATTTAGGCTGGAGATTAGGAGGAGGTTTTTCACATAGAGGGTCATTGGGCATTGGAATAGGCTGCCCAGGGAGGTGGTTGATTCCCCTTCCCTGGAGGTGTTTAAGGCACAGGTGGATGAGGTCTGGAGGGACTTGGTTTAGTGTTAGATAGGAATGGTTGGACTAGAAGATCCGATGGGTCCCTTCCAACCTGGTTGTTCTGTGATTAAACATTGTGGTTTAAAATTAAAGAACATGTCAAACAGAAGGCATATCCCATGATGCCTTTCAAATACACACAACGTTGCATATACTTGCACTACTTAGCTGTGGAGTGTGATGACACTACTAGTACTACAGTGGTTGTAGCTTAGTTTTCTACTTTTAATCTTTGTGCATAAGTAGAAAACATTCACATGAAGAAATGGTAGAGAGAATTGATTAAAAGCCATAATTAGTTGTGGGTTCAGCTAATATTGAGGTTGAATTTTAATAAGTCATAAGATTTTTAGCTCTTGATCCTGCGGTGATGCCAGAACTGCTGGTTGTGCATGACTGTGTGTTACCTGTTGTCTATGCGTGTGTCTATGCATTTCTCACTGACGTTGGAAAAGACCTTAAAGATCATCCGGTTCCAACTGCTGCCATGGGCAGGGACACGTCCCACTGGATCAGGGGCTCAAGGCTCATCCAACCCGGCCTTGAACCCCTCCAGGGAGGTGTCCTACCAACCAGGCTCACAGCACAGGACTGGGGTGCTGGCAGGAGAGCTGGGCTTGGACGTGGTGCTTGGACAAGGTGCTCAGCTCTGCTCCCTGGATGTGGTGCTTGGACGGGGCGCAACGCTCAACCAGGCTGTGTGACTGTGGTGCTTGACCACTGCGCTCGGAAACAATGCCTGGAACTGGGGCTTGGAAATGGTGTGTGGATGTGGTGCTCGGGCATGGTGCTCGGTCACATACCGTGGAAATCGTGCTTGGGCACAGATTTTGGATATGGTGCTTGGGCATAGTGCTTGGGCACAGTGCTTGGTCACACATCATGGACACAGTGCTTGGGCACAGTGCTTGGTCACACATCGTGGACACTGTGCTTGGACTTGGTGCTTGGTCACACATCATGGACATGGGGCTTGGGCACAGTGCTTGATGGCACATCATGGACATGGTGCTTGGACATGGTGCTTGGTCAAACATCATGGACATGGTGCTTGGAAATGGTACTTGGTCACACATTGTGGACACGGTGCTTGGACATGGTACTTGGTCACACATCATGGATATGGTGCTTGGGCACGGTGCTTGGTCACACATCCTGGACACAGTGCTTGGACATGATGCTTGGTCACACATCCTGGACATGGTGCTTGGAAACGGTGCTTGGTCACACATCATGGACATGGTTCTTGGTCACACATCGAGGACACGATGCTTGGACATGGTACTTGGTCACATATCATGGACAGGGTGCTTGGACATGGTACTTGGTCACACATCATGGACATGGTGCTTGGACATGATACTTGGTCACACATCCTGGACATGGTGCTTGGAAACGGTGCTTGGTCACACATCATGGACATGGTGCTTGGTCACACATAGTGGACATGGTGCTTGGACATGGTACTTGGTCAAACATCATGGACATGGCATGAGGTTTAACACGGCCAAATGCCGGGTCCTGCACTTGGGGCACAACAACCCTGTGCAGAACTACAGACTGGGAGAAGCCTGGTTGAAAAACTGTCAGGAGGAGAGGGACCTGGGGGTGTTGGTTGACAGCCGACTGAGCATGAGCCAGCAGTGTGCCCAGGTGGCCAAGAAGGCCAATGGCATCCTGGTTTGGATCAGAAATGGTGTGACTAGCAGGGCCAGGGAGGTGATTCTCCCTCTGGACTCAGCTCTGGTGAGACTGCTCCTTGAATCCTATGTTCAGCTGTGGGTCCCTCAGTACAAGAAGGATGTTGAGGCTCTGGAGCAAGTCCAGAGAAGAGCAACAAAGCTGGTGAAGGGGCTGGAGAACATAACCTTTGAGGAGCGTGTGAGAGAGCTGGGGGTGTTTATCCTGGAGAAGAGGAGGCTGAGAGGAGACCTCATTACTCTCTACAACTATCTGAAGGGAGGTTGTGGAGAGGAGGGAGCTGGGCTCTTCTCCCAAGGGACAGGGGACAGGACAAGAGGGAATGGCCTCAAGCTCCACCAGGGGAGATTTAGGCTAGAGATTAGGAGGAAGTTTTTCGTGGAAAGGGTCATTGGGCATTGGAACAGTCTGCCCAGGGAGGTGGTTGATTCCCCTTCCCTGGAGGTGTTTAAGGGACGGATAGATGAGGTGCTGAGGGACATGGTTTAGTGTTTGATAGGAATGTTCGGACTCTATGATCCGATGGGTCTCTTCCAACCTGGTTGTTCTATGATTCTATTATCAGTCCCTGCAGACCTGACAAACCAAACAGGTTTCTTTCCCCTGTCCCTGCCTAGATTCAAGGTTCCAGGACAACAGGGCAATTGCTCCTTCCTTCCTGGCCTTGGAGGTCTCAGGCACTCGGCCAATCCAGAACAGGGAAGGGTCACAGCACTCAGATCACTGCCCATAAAATCACAGTTACACATCCTACGTGGGGCACTTGGACCAGATCTGCTGCTGGGCAGAGAGACCTGGACCCTATGGTGACCAGGGACACCTCCACCATCGTCTGCTTCCTCTGCTGACTGAGCAACTCCTATTCTTTTATGTATTTTTTGAGTCTAGATTATGCTTGTTATGCTGATACAGCAAACCACGTGTTAAGATCTGACCTGATCTGCTGAGCATACAGGTGATTAGAAATGGTAAGATAAGTTGTATAATAAATGTTGTATTATGCTGTTTACAAATTTTATTATACTGATCCTACCTGTGCCATTCTAATCATATATTCTGTGTTATACAGAACGTAATATCCTGTTACAATTTAGTGCTGTCATCACTCTGACACCTTTTAGGATCCCTAAAAGAACCTGTCTGTTCCCTCACTGTCAGCTGACAACAGATAAAAGTATTTCACGCACAAAATGCTTTTGAACTCTTAGTTATATTAAGACTTATGAACAACTGTCTTTGATCTTGAGTTATCACATGAGACCATCAGCAAAAATCTGCACTAGCTTTTTTTTTTTTTCCCTTGAACTTCATGGCATTGTCATTATGGACAAGTATTTCCTTCTTTTGAAACAGGCTTCATTCCGTTTCTGCTTGAAAACCTTTGTGGCCAACAAAGGGTTCAATCCTTATCCATATTTTTAATATTTCTAAATATAAGTATGTAGCATTGGGGTCACTTTGAGACATTGTCCATTGCTTTATTCTGAGAAGAGATTTGCAGAGAGAAATGGATAAGTAAGTAAATGGATACAACAATATTCTGATTTCTCATGCTGCAGGACTAAGAGGAGGCTGAGAGGAGACCTCATTGCTCTCTACAACTACCTGAAAGGAGGTTGTGGAGAGAAGGGAGCTGGGCTCTTCTCCCAAGGGACAGGGCACAGGACGAGAGGGAATGGCCTCAAGCTCCACCAGGGGAGATTTAGGCTAGAGATTAGGAGGAAGTTTTTCACGGAAAGGGTCATTGGGCACTGGAACAGGCTGCCCAGGGAGGTGGTTGATTCACCTTCCCTGGAGGTGTTTAAGGGACGGGTGGACGAGGTCCTGAGGAACATGGTTTAGTGTTTGATGGGAATGGTTGGACTCGATGATCCAATGGGTCTCTTCCAAACTGGTTGTTCTATTATTCTATTATTCTATGATTTTATGATTAAAGGATACTTCTGCTTCTCTTCTCACTTGACTGGCATTGTTTAGTGGTCATGGATCGGCTGCTGTCACAGGGTGGAAACTCTTTTTCTTGACACAGTGTCCACGTGATGTTCAAATTTCTGCTGATATGCCGCTGCAACCATGAAGAAAATTTGACTTTTAATTTTTTTGGACAGCTATAACTTGTCTGAGTCTTGTATATTTAATAGAGTAGAGATTTGTCTTTCATTGAACCTGCTTTGGGCTGATTTTGACTGGGGAGTTAACCATATTTTCACATTTCAGCTGCAATTCTTTCTTCCAGGTGTACTTCCAACAGGACTAATCTCATCAGGGCATCATATAAATGGGCAAACACCAAAATGTTCCTGATATCAGGATTAATAGTCTTTGGTAATAAGAGTCCTAATTGTCCACACAAAGCTGTGTGGAAGTGTGGATCTGCTGGAGGGTAGGGAGGCTCTGCAAAGGGACCTAAACAGGCTGGATCCATGGGCTGAGTCTAATGGGATGAGGTTTAACACGGCCAAATGATGGATCCTGCACTTGGGGCACAACAACCCTATGCAGAGCTACAGACTGGGAGAAGTCTGTCGTGGTGGTTTCATCTGAAATTTGGCCACCGATACCAAAGTGACAGTTGTGACAGCAAGTGGATGGAAATGCCGTTGCTGCTCATCTCTCCTCCCTTTGCTACCACAACATTTTCTGCATCCTCTCACGTGCAGGTTGTTTAAAACCAAACTGTCCTTTCTTCCTTCACATAGAATCATAGAATCACCAGGTTGGAAGAGACCCACTGGATCATAGAGTCCGGTTTTCTGTATGAAACATGCATTCAGGATTTTAAACTCCTCGGAAATCCTAATCTTGTCCTCTGTGTTTTGCAGCCTCTGTTTATTACTCTATAGTCCTCCTTCCCAAGGGAAAATACTCCTTTCAAAATTACTTTTTTCCTATCCCCTTAATGTTTACTACTAAATTTATATGACGTTCAGCTACCTAAATCCCAAACCTCAGTGAACTGGTGAAACCTCAGCGTGTATGTAAGTGCTCTCCTCTCTGACCAATCGCTGATCTCATCACCTGATTGTTTTGAGGCACTTTGTTGGGCTTCAAGCCCTCAGCTTCAATCTCCTACAGGACGTCTCTCCATCTTTTTTCCTCTCCTTCTCCTCTTACTCTTTGCACTCTTCCACATTCTTTTCTTTTGCAGCCAGCATCATCCTGGAGTTTGTTCGTGCTGGTGAAAACAAGCAGCGCTAGAATTTGAGGGGAAGTGAGGTGAAAGAAATTGTTCTTGCCGACTCAAACAGCAGCCAAACAAGCTGGCGAACAAGCCCAACGACTTGTCCTGAGTGAGGTGGTGGAAGGCCCTGGGCAGACGCAGTAGCAGGGATGATGCTTTCCTGTTGTGACAGGAGAGTTTGGGTCGCTGACCTGACCTAGACAGGCGCACACTCTCCTGGGTAGAAAACTGGTTGGCTGGAGGGCCCGGAGAGTGGTGGGAAATGGTGTTAAATCTAGCTGGAGACCAGTGACAATTGGGGTTCCCTAGAGCTCAGTGCTGGGTCCAGCCCTGTTCAATGTCTTCATCAATGACCTGGATGAAGGCATCGAGTGCTCCCTCCCACGTAAACTGAAAATCAAATCCCCAGATCTGATTGTGCGTAGGTACCCTTGTTTGTATTGAACCTGCCATCTGATAGTTTCCTGTGTCACAGCTTTATTTTTATAATAAAGAGTCATTACTTGATTTTCTTATCCTTAGCAATCAGGATTCCCTTAGCAGTCAGCTCTCTTACTGTCTAATTACTTTTCTTGTCACACCCTTGGATTGTCCTTGCCATCCATCTTTGTGTTAATTTTAGCTCTCACTAATGTCTTTGCATACCTGAGTTAGTTATCATTTAATAACCTCACCCTCTGATTAGCACACTGCTTTTTGTGTTCGTTAAGTCCTTTTCCCAGAAACATTTTTAAAAACAGGTTTTCTTAACATTTCCTCCTTATTTTGTTTCACAATTGCAGGTATTTGCTCTCTCCAACTCCCTGAAAGGAGGTTGTGGAGAGGAGGGAGCTGGGCTCTTCTCCCAAGGGACAAGGGACAGGACAAGAGGGAATGGCCTCAAGCTCCACCAGCGGAGATTTAGGCTGGAGATTAGGAGGAAGTTTTTCTTGGAAAGGGTCATTGGGCACTGTCAGAGGCTGCCCAGGGAGGTGGTTGATTCCCCTTCCCTGGAGGTGTTTAAGGGACGGGTGGACGACGTCCTGAGGGACTTGGTTTAGTGTTTGATAGGAATGGTTGGACTTGATGATCCAGTGGGTCTCTTCCAACCTGGTGATCCTATGATTCTATGGGCTGGACCCAGCACTGAGCCCTGGGGACACCACTTGTCACTGACCTCCAGCTGGAGTTAACACCATTTACCACCACTCTCTCTCAGTAGTGTTTCCTTATCTCACAACTGAGTAGACCATACCATCTACTCTTAATATGTATCATAGAATCATAGAATCACCAGGTTGGAAGAGACCCATCGGATCATTGAGTCCAACCATTCCCATCAAACACTATATGCATATAGTAGATATATATCTGCACACGGAGTGAGTGAACCTCCTATAAGAAAGTCAAAAGCATTTCTAAAAGAGTTTGTCTGGGTTTTTTCATCACTGAGACTATCTGGCTGCTGTTACTGGACATCACTTGGGCCCCTCAGCCACATCGTGTGCATCGTTATCAGGTGACGATCGCGATCTCGGTGAAAGGCAGTTCCAGAAAGATAATGACAGACACTGTCCTAGTGATGTGTAAGAAGAAGCAGGAGGAAAAATGGGAATGTCTCACTCAAGTGGAAAAAGAAAGCAAAGAGAAATAGAAGGCTGCCGACAACACCTCAGATCCTAGCGAAGGGCTCATGGGTCAAGGCGACTCTATGATTCTATGCAGACAGAAGGAATCATAGAATCATAGAATCATAGAACAACCAGGTTGGAAGGGACCCATCAGATCTTCTAGTCCAACCATTCTTATCAAACACTAAACCAAGTCCCTCAAGACCTCATCCAGCCGTGTCTTAAACACCTCCAGGGAAGGTGAATCAACCACCTCCCTGGGCAGCCTCTCACACTGCCCAATGACCTTTTCCAAGAAAAACTTCCTCCTAATCTCTAGCCTAAATCTCCCCTAGTGGAGTTTGAGGCCATTCCCTCTCGTCCTGTCCCCTGTCACTTGGGAGAAGAGCCCAGCTCCCTCCTCTCTACAACCTCCTTTCAGGTACTTGTAGAGAGTAATGAGGTCTCCTCTCAGCCTCCTCTTCTCTAGGCTAAACACCCCCAGCTCTCTCAGCCGCTCCTCATAAGGCCTGTTCTCCAGCCCCTTCACCAACCTCATTGCTCTTCTCTGGACTCGCTCCAGAGCCTCAACATCCTTCTTGTGCTGAGGGGCCCACAACTGAACACAGGATTCAAGGAGCGGCCTCACCAGTGCTGAGTCCAGAGGGAGAAGAACCTCCCTGGCCCTGCTGGTCACACCGTTTCTGATCCAAGCCAGGATGCCACTGGCCTTCTTGGCCATCTGGGCACACTGCTGGCTCATGGTCAGTCGGCTGTCGGATGTTTGTGTGCTCTGGAGGTAATAAAAAAGGTTGGCTAGGGGGACAAACTGCTTCAGCTGCACTGTCTAACTCATCCTAGTAGCGTGTGTCAGAGTCATTGGCGATGCCTCCTCTCCTCTTTTCATGGCACAGAAAGGACAGAGCTGCAGTTTTTGCTGCTACAAGAAATGTTTTTGCATTTCATTATAAATTCCTAGTGCAGAGGAGACAAGGTTGTTTTCACAGCAGCTGAGGTTAAACCGCTGCAATCATCCAAGATTTTCACCTGAATTTAAGACATCAGGCCTGTCACTCACAGAGAAAGAACAACATGCTCACCTATTTATGGGCTGAAAAGCCATTTATGGCTGGTGCTATGGACCTGGTCGTTCAGCACAGGAATTATTCTAGAAGAGAATTCCTAGCACAGATTCTGCCCTGGGGATTTGTGGTTGGACTCGATGATCCAATGGGTCTCTTCCAACCTGGTTGTTCTATGATTCTATGATTCTATGATCCGCTGTGACCCACCGTTACAAGTGATGTCCCCAGGGCTCAGTGCTGGGTCCAGCCTTCATCAATGACCTGGATGATGGCATTGAGTGCTCCCTGAGCAAGTTTGCAGATGACACTGAGCTGGGTGGAAGTGTGGATCTGCTGGAGGGTCGGGAGGCTATGCAAAGGGACCTAAATAGGGTGGATCCATGGGCTGAGTCTAATGGGATGAGGTTTAACATGGCCAAATGCCGGGTCCTGCACTTGGGGCACAACAACCCTATGCAGAGCTACAGACTGGGAGAAGTCTCTCTAGAAAGCTGCCAGGAGGAGAGGGACCTGGGGGTGTTGGTTGACAGCGACTGACCATGAGCCAGCAGTGTGCCCAGGTGGCCAAGAAGGCCAAGGGTATCCTGGCTTGGATGAGACACGGTGTGACCAGCAGGTCCAGGGAGGTGATTTTCCCTCTGGACTCAGCACTGGTGAGACTGCTCCTCAAATCCCGTGTTCAGTTGTGGTCCCCTCAGCACAAGAAGGATGTTGAGGCTCTGGAGAGAGTCCAGAGAAGAGCCACGAAGCTGGTGAAGGGGCTGGAGAACAGGCCCTATGAGGAATGGCTGAGAGAGCTGGGGGTGTTTATGCTGGAGAAGAGGAGACTGAGAGGAGACCTCATTGCTCTCTGCAACTACCTGAGAGGAGGTTGTGGAAAGGAGGGAGCTGGGCTCTTCTCCCAAGGGACAGGGGACAGGACAAGAGGGAATGGCCTCAAGCTCCACCAGGGGAGATTTAGGCTGGAGATTAGGAGGAAGTTTTTCACACAGAGGGTCATTGGGCATTGGAATAGGTTGCCCAGGGAGGTGGTTGATTCCCCTTCCCTGGAGGTGTTTAAGGGATGGGTGGATGAGGTCCTGTGGGATGTGGTTTAGTGTTTGATAGGAATGGTTGGACTCAATGATCCAATGGGTCTCTTCCAACCTGGCGATTCTATGATTCTATGAAATAAAAACTTCAGTTTGAGAGATGTTACAGGTCAGGTTTTCTGGACACCAAAATATAATTTTTTGTGCTTAAAACGGTGACGCTGACATCCACACAACCTTGCTTTTTCACTCATGCATAAATTTAAAACTGTTTCTCCATCTGAAACGTGGAAAACAGTGTGATATCATGGAAGCAGGGAGTCGGTACAGCTTAATAGCCTTAAAAAAAAAAAAGAGAGAAGCTGGAAGAATAGTTGGATAACTTTTTTACAAGTAAATCAGTGACCTGTGATCAGAGCATTCTACTGGAAACTTCTCCCTCAAGCTATATTGCCTGTTGGCCCATAAAACCACATCTCTGTTTGCTTAAGGATTATGTACTCTCACGCTCTCTGTCTCTGTATTTTTTTATATAAAAACTAAAAGCATGAAAACTATATTCCTGCATAAAATGTCCCTCAAGCCGACTGTGTTTTCCATAAAGGATTATTTTGAAAAGAATAAACAGAGCAGATGTCTTTAGTGTATAAACTTGTAATTATTATACATGTGTGAGTTGACTGTGTTTCTGAGAAACGCTGCAGATATTCTTTAGGCTGGAGATTAGGAGGAAGTTCTTCACACAGAGGGTCATTGGGCATTGGAATAGGCTGCCCAGGGAGGGGGTTGATTCCTCTTCCCTGGAGGTGTTTAAGGCACAGGTGGATGAGGTCTTGATGGACTTGTTTTAGTGTTTGATAGAAATGGTTGGACTAGAAGATCCGACGGGTCTCTTCAGGCCTGGTTGTTCTATGATTCTATGATATAGAGACCTGAAATACTGTGTCCCTTAGTATGATGGGTATCAGGTCGGAAACTGCCAAGCCCCATACCTACGCGTCAGTAAAATAGATCCCTTGTGTTTCGTCAAGCATTCTACCTTTGCACTTTTGTATCAGTGTTAAACATCTAGACTTTATGTGTAAGTCAAAGAGAAAACCTGGAATGCAAAAGGCGGATGGTGGGTTTGTTCCTTATCTTAGAATCATGGAATCATAGAATCATCAGGTTGGTAGAGACCCATCGGATCATCAAGTCCAACCATTCCTATCAAACACTAAACCATGTCCCTCAGCACCTCATCCACCCGTCCCTTAAACACCTCCAGGGAAGGTGAATCAACCACCTCCCTGGGCAGCCTATTCCAATGCCCAATGACCCTTTCTGTGAAAAACTTCCTCCTAATCTCCAGCCTAAATCTCCCCTGGTGGAGCTTGAGGCCATTCCCTCTCATCCTGTCCCTTGGGAGAAGATCCCAGCTCCCTCCTCTCCACAACCTCCTCTCAGGGACTTGGAGAGAGCAATGAGGTCTCCCCTCAACCTCCTCTTCTCCAGGATAAACACCCCCAGCTCTCTCAGACGCTCCTCATAGGGCCTGTTCTCCAGCCCCTTCACCAGCCTCGTTGCTCTTCTCTGGACTTGCTCCAGAGCCTCAACATCCTTCTTGTGCTGAGGGGCCCACAACTGAACACAGGATTCGAGGAGCAGTCTCACCAGTGCTGAGTCCAGAGGGAGAGGAACCTCCCTGGACCTGCTAGTCACACTGTTTCTGATCCAAGCCAGGATGCCCTTGGCCTTCTTGACCACCTGGGCCACTGGTGGCTCATGATCAGGCTCTGTTGAGCAACACCCCCAAGTCCCTCTCTTCCAGACAGCTTTCTAGACAGACTTCTAGTCTGTAGCTCTGCCTAGGGTTGTTGTGCCCCAAGTGCAGGACCTGTCGGAAATAGGTTAGGAACGGTTGACTCCATGATCTGGTGAGTCTCTTCAAACCTGGTTGTTCTATGATTCTATGAAATAGGTCTGCTTTTAGAACTCAGCTGGTGGTTTTATTAGTCATAAATGAAACATAATTTGATGTAGTATCTAACTTATTGGTTCATATAGAACAGGGAACAAGACAGGAAAAAAAAAACCCAGCTTTTCTTTAACAGTAGAGTTAAGTGTTACCTGAGGCAAAATGAGAAGGTGTACAGAGCTGAAAGGTACAGTTACAGCACTGTGGCTGCTCTAATCATGCTTCAACTGTTTTGCTTCCACATTCCAAGCAATTTGTAGCGCGGCAGCTCTTCCTAATAGTTTTAATTGTGTGAAGTCACTAGGAAGATAAGTACAGTATGCAAAAGCTTTTGTGTCTAACGTTTGATCTGCTCGTTACTTCTCCATTTGGAAGGGCAAGAGAGATAGTTAACTTGAAGATGTATTTCTGAGTCGACCACTTTGGTTATCTTCCTTCATTTTCACTAATGGTAAATACTGAAGGAGCAAATCCTGAGCGAAGAACGTCTCTAGGTTGCAGTCAGAAGGCGAATGGTTTTCTGGAAGAGATTTCTCGGTATTTCAGTGCCAATGGGTATAAGAAATGTATTAAGTTTAAGACAAAAAAAAAATCAAAGCCAAAACCAAATTACGAACAAAACCCCCAAAATACTGGAAAACCCTGTGTTCTAAAGAAAGCAAGAGTGTAAGACTCAATTTTAAATATATTTCTGTCAAACGAACTGATGGAAATAATCAATGGAGAGATTAAGTACGTGAAAAACGTAGCTTAATGAAGAATATGAAAACTTGAATTAATTTTCTCTTGTCTATCCTATTGGCTTTGTCTCTACGACACAAATATATCTTTGTACTGGTGAAACATAGTTGCAGTGTATTCCTAAAATATTTTTATATTTATATTTATATTTATATCTGAATGACTAATTTGACGATGCCAAGAACAAACAGGAGGTGAGAAATGTTTTGCTCAGCTGGTTTCATTTAGGTGTTACAGCTGTGGGACACCTTGCTCTCAGAAGGCTTGTGGAAGCTCACTGAAGTCATAAAATCATAGAATCATAGAACAACCAGGTTGGAAGAGACCCATCGGATCATCGAGTCCAAACATTCCTATCAAGCACTAGCCCATGTCCCTCAGCACCTAATCCACCTGCACCTTAAACACCTCCAGGGAAGGGGACTCAACCACCTCCCTGGGCAGCCTGTTCCAATGCTCAATGACCCTTTCTGTGAAAAACTTCCTCCTAATCTCCAGCCTAAATCCCCCTGGTGGAGCTTGAGGCCATTCCCTCTCGTCCTGTCCCCTGTCCCTTGGGAGAAGAGACTCACACCTTCCTCTCCACAACCTCCTTTCAGGGAGTTGCAGAGAGTAATGAGGTCTCCCCTCAGCCTCCTCTTCTCCAGGATAAACACCCCCAGCTCTCTCAGCCACTCCTCATAGGTTCTGTTCTCCAGCCCCTTCACAAGTTGTCTCTGGATCCAGAAGGGAACATCGCTCTGTCTTCTGGGAAGCGTGTTTGGGAGGTGCAGAATGTGCCTGATGCAGCACACACACTTCCAATTATCTTGGTAGGTGAGTGTTTCAAAACGGATCTGACAAAACCAGTGCTGGTGACTTTACCGTATCAAACTCGTCACGTCGGCAGGTAATTGCTAGGTGGGGTTTACACAGCCTGTGTTATCCGGGAGGTCAGATTAGATCACCACTGCTTCTTCTGGTTTTAAATTCTGTGGCTCTAATGCAACCAGTTGTTCCGCGCGATCACTGTCCATACTTGTTTATCTCTGGCGCGCCCAGATCGGCTTCGTACGCAGCTCACACTTTAATCGAGCCATCTCTTTTCCAGGGCAGGAACAGCTTTCCCACAGGTCAGTGTGGTAAGAGAAATGGAATTTTAAACATTATATACATAAGTGATGTGGAGTGACTTCAGGCTGAGAAAGGGGAATTGAATGTTATGGAGTTGTGGACTAGATTTTCGGGTATTCTAGACTAAGTTAAGCTCGGTCAGGAAAACCTGTTTTAAACTGACGCAGCAGATGTGCCGAATAGAAATACACAACACAGAATTGTGTGTCTTTGCCTGGAGAAGAGGAGGCTGAGAGGAGACCTCATTACTCTCTACAACTATCTGAAGGGAGGTTGTAGAGAGGAGGGAGCTGGGCTCTTCTCCCAAGGGACAGGGGACAGGACAAGAGGGAATGGCCTCAAGCTCTGCCAGGGGAGATTTAGGCTGGAGATTAGGAGGAAGTTTTTCCCAGAAAGGGTCATTGGGCATTGGACTAGGCTGCCCAGGGAGGTGGTTGATTCCCCTTCCCTGGAGGTGTTTAAGGGACGGGTGGAGGAGGTCCTGAGGGACATGGTTTAGTGTTTGATAGGAATGGTTGGACTCGATGATCCAGTGGGTCTCTTCCAACCTGGTTGTTCTATGATTCTATGATTATATAATATATATGTTACTAACTATTATATATATTATAACATAGAACATGTTGTTGTATATTATTATGTTCTTAATACAGAATTAAGGACAAAATAGATGGGACAGCAGACTGCTCCTGCTTGAAAACCTCTTGTATGATGTTGGTTGTGTTTAATTGAACATTTAGTCTGTTTCATAGAATCATAGAATCATAGAATCATAGAACAACCAAGTTGAAAGAGACCCATCGGATCATTGAGTCCAACCATTCCTATCAAACACTAAACCATGTCCTTCAGGACCTCGTCCACCCGTCCCTTAAACCCCTCCAGGGAAGGGGAATCAACCACCTCCCTGGGCAGCCTCTCACACTGCCCAATGACCCTTTCCAAGAAAAACTTCCTCCTAATCTCTAACCTAAATCTCCCCTGGCGGAGCTTGAGGCCATTCCCTCTTGTCCTTTCCCCTGTCACTTGGGAGAAGAGCCCAGCTCCCTCCTCTCTACAAACTCCTCTCAGGTAGTTATAGAGAGCAATGAGGCCTCCCCTCAACCTCCTCTTCTCTATGATAAACAACCCCAGCTCTCTCAGCCATTCCTCATAAGGCCTGTTCTCCAGCCACTTCACCAGCTTCGTGGTTCTCTCCAGAGCCTCAACATCCCTCTTGTGCTGAGGGGACCACAACTGAACACAGGATTCAAGGAGCGACCTCACCAGTGCCGAGTCCAGAGGGAGAATCACCTCCCTGGCTCTGCTGGTCACACCATGTCTGATCCAAGCCAGGATGCCATTGGCCTTCTTGGCCACCTGGGCACACTGCTGCCTCATGGCCAGTCACTGTTGACCAACACTCCCAGGTCCCTCTCCTCCAGGCAGCTTTCTAGACAGACTTCTCCCAGTCTGTAGTTCTGCATAGGGTTGTTGTGCCCCAAGTGCAGGACCCGACATTAGGCCATGTTAAACCTCTTCCCACTAGACTCAGCCCATGGATCCAGCCTGTTTAGGTTCCTTTGCAGAGCCTCCTGACCCTCCAGCAGAACCACACTTGCACACAGCTTTGTGTCATCTGCAAACTTACTCAGGGAGCACTCGATGCCTTCATCCAGGTCATTGATGAAGTCATTGAACAGGGCTGGACCCAGCACTGAGCCCTAGGGAACCCCACTTGTCACTGGCCTCCAGCTGGACTTAGCACCATTTACTACCTCTCTCTCTGGCTTCTTGAAGAAAGGAAAGGGAGATGTGATTTTCAAAGGAGGATAAGGGTGGGATGCATGTCACACACTGCTCCCGTTTTAATAATGTTTCAGGCAGCACCAGTCCTTGTACTTACTGCCCTGCTTCAATTTATCTGTCTGTTGGAATACTTAGTTGTATTTGGAGCAATTCAGATGGTAGAGTTGCTATGGATAGAGTGATTGTCATGTAATATTAATTACTTTGCTGGTAACTAGAGTTCCCTCTTTTCTTTAGAAGGTCTGGAAGAGGATGATGAGTCCGTGGAGTGTTTTCCTCAGACAAAAAAAAAGTGCATTTGAGATTGTGTATAAATTTCACTTAACAAAACTCGTTTAAAAAAATACCACCATGGCTTTTTTTTTTTTTTTTTTAATGAAAAAAAAAAAAAAGAACAAATGCTGCGCTCACTGTTATCTTCGATATGCTCCAAACATTTTCTAAATGTCTTTCTGACAGATGGTCTGCATAACTCTTCTCTTGAATCAACGATGCCCATTAAGAGAGAGAGAGAATATAAATAGGTCAGATGAAGCTGCTCACTGTTCGAATATAATTCAGGAGCAGTGGGTATAGCACAGGCTGTCGATGCAGCAGCACATCCTTCTGATTGTTGTCTGAATCATAGAATCATAGAATCATAGAACAACCAGGTTGGAAGGGACCCATCGGATCTTCTAGTCCAACCATTCCTATCAAAATGTCTGAGGAACATGCTGCAACCTACCCAAAGGAAACTAGTGTGTGGAGCGGTTGCTTTTATTGTATTTTTTCTCTGACACTCCTGGCTGGTTCTGTTTACGTGGTTTGGCTGGAGAGTTCGTGTGGTTTGGCAGGATTTTGGTTAAGTTTCTCTGAAAGAAAAAAAAAATAAAGATTTTTAAAAGTGACGATCAAAATAATCTTTTATAATATCCAGTTTGCCTTTAGGAGAAAAAAAAAAAGAAAAAGATTTAAAGGCTGAAAGTAAAAAAAAAAAAAAAAAAGTTGTTTTGCTCCAGAGGCTATTTTTGAGTTTAGCATTTCATAGAATCATAGAATCAATTTCTGCAGGATGCTCAGGGATTACTCTGGTGTTGACTATTCATAGAATCATAGAATCATAGAACAACCAGGTTGGAAGGGACCCATCAGATCTTCTAGTCCAACCATTCCTATCAAAATTGTATTGCATTGTTATCAGTAAACAGATATATTTTTGGTAGATGAGGAGGTGGTTATAGCTACTTACGGCTTTCCAGGTTATCATTAGTGACTAGCAGGATGTCTGTCAGTGTCATAACCCTCACGCTTGTGTGGTCATTGGCTCTGACCACTTCATTTTACCATAAATGTGAAGTTTTTACCATTTTCCTTCTGCGGTTCCTTCTGATTTTATGAGGACTGATTGTTGCTGGTGGCATAAAGCGTTGCCAGAAGCACTTACCTCTGATCTGATTCTTTCAAAAGGGTTTTCTTAAAGGGCTTTGATGATTTCAACACCCTGGTCAGAACCACGTGTCTCTGACAATACATGAATATAAATGAGGAGAGCAGTGAGAGTTTTTCACTTTAGCTACTAGGAATCGATTTGGGCAACGTATTCAGCTGATTTCATAGAATCGTAGAATCATAGAACAACCAGGTTGGAAGAGACCCATCGGATCATCAAGTCCAACCATAATTCAATTTGGTTTGCTTATTTATAGAACAAAATGGGGGAAAAAAACAAACTGAGGGAAATGCTGAGCACACAAGCACCTGAGTTTGAAGTGCAGTTATAGAGCAGTTATAGAGAAATGATGAAGAATGGACTGGAGATGCCTGCGCTCTTAATACTGACTCAGTGCGAGAGTACAACTACGCAGATAACATTTTCTATTATTATTTTTAAGTGATTTAATTTTTAAAATCACTTAATGGTTTAAAATCACTTAAAGACTTGCAAGTCACGTATCAGTAAAAAAATTCTAATGTATTCCAGTGTTTTACTCCATATGCATGTGATCATATGTATTTAAGGAATTCAGTTTTCAGCAAAATTTCAGTGCTGGGTCCAGCCCTGTTCAATGTCTTCATCAATGACCTGGATGAAGGCATCAAGTACTCACACAGCAAGTTTGCAGATGACACTGAGCTGGGTGGAAGTGTGGATCTGCTGGAGGGTTGGGAGGCTCCAAAGGGATCTGAACAGGCTGGATCCATGGACTGAGTCCAGCGGGATGAGGTTTAACACGGCCAAATGTCGGGTCCTGCACTTGGGGCACAACAACCCTGAGCAGAGCTACAGACTGGGAGAAGTCTGTCTAGAAAGCTGCCAGGAGGAGCGGGTCCTGGGGACGTTGGTCGACAGTCGACTGACCATGAGCCAGCAGTGTGCCCAGGTGGCCAAGAAGGCAAATGGCATCCTGGCTTGTATCAGAAATGGTGTGACCAGCAGGGCCAGGGAGGTTCTTCTCCCTCTGGACTCGGCACTGGTGAGACTACTCCTCGAATCCTGTGTTCAGTTGTGGTCCCCTCAGCACCAGAAGGATGTTGAAGCTCTGGAATGAGTCCAGAGAAGAGCAACGAAGCTGGGGAAGGGCCTGGAGAAGAAGAGGAGTATCTGAGAGAGCTGTGGGTGTTTATCCTGGAGAAGAGGAGGCTGAGAGGAGACCTCATTGCTCTCTGCAACTCCCTGAGAGGAGGTTGTAGAGAGGAGGGAGCTGGGCTCTTCTCGCAAGTGACAGGGGACAGGACGAGAGGGAATGGCAAGCTCCGGCAGTGGAGATTTAGGTTGGAGATTAGGAGGAAGTTTTTCACGGAAAGGGTGATTGGTCAGTGTCAGAGGCTGCCCAGGGAGGGGTTGAGTCACCTTCCCTAGAGGCGTTTAAGGGACGGGTGGATGAGGTGCTGAGGGACATGGGTTAGTGTTTGATAGGAATGGTTGGACTCAATGTTCTAGTGGGTCTCTTCCAACCTGGTGATTCTATGATTCTAAAATAACTCAAACCTGAAATCTATCATTCATTTTAAAAACAAACATGTGATGACATTTATCATCCAACCACAGGGTGCCAATTAACAGGGGTTGTTTATGATAATTTGAGCAAGAGGTGGGCATTCTGTTGCAAACTATTGTCTCTTTAAGAGTGGTTTACTTCCATAAGGACATGTTTTGTAATGATTTTATACAAAACCACAGGGAAAGAGAGAAAAATATTAGTGTGACCAGTAGGTAGTTACCTTTCTAGACAAAGTCTTGCAAGCAGCAGTAACAAATAAAGTGCATTTTCAAATATAAAGCATCATATGTGGAGAGAAAAAGAACAGTCGACGCAGTGACTTACTGAAGTTGTCTGTGTTGTTAGGGTCTGCAACACAGAACTTGATTTCATAGAACAACCAGGTTGGAAGGGACCCATCAGATCATCAAGTCCAACCATTCCTATCAAACACTAAACCAAGTCCCTCAGGACCTCATCCACCCGTCCCTTAAACACCTCCAGGGAAGGGGAATCAACCACCTCCCTGGGCAGCCTGTTCCAATGCCCAATGACCCTCTGTGTGGAAAAACTTCCTCCTAATCTCCAGCCTAAATCTCTAAGCTGAGAATTGACAATTACACACGTTCATTTTATTGCTCTGCTGAGCTTTAGGATCTACATACATCTGGTCGTGTTTTCCTTCTCATTAATGATGGTGACAACTGTAGAGTCAGGTTTAGAACTGAAATATTTCGGAGAAAAGGGAAATACCTTTCTATGTGCTTTTACACTTCTGTTCTGAGCATTCTGTTCCAAATACCCATTAAATGGATGAAATCTGGTGGTTTAATTTGTCTTAGAATCATACAATCATAGAATCACAGAATCATAGAATCACCAGGTTGGAAGAGACTCACCGGATCATCCAGTCCAACCATTCCCATCAAACACTAAACCGTGTCTGGTTTATCCAACCATGTCACTATTTTATCAAAGTGATTGTTCGTACGGCAAAACCAGGATTAAAATAATAGTTTCCCTTTCTCCTCTGTTTCTAACCTGTGTCTTTCAAACTTAGGTTGGACTGTAGAGAGTTTTGTTGTATCTGCATGGTTTTTATTGTGTTTTATTGTAAGATTTCAATTTACTACAAATGTGAGCACCTGAAAATAAATCTGTCGCCTCTCTGGAAACGTGATATGTGAAGGGAATGCTCTCCAAGCCTTCAGATAAGATCTGGAAAGCACCACTGAGACGTAAAGTAATCTGTGGTTTGGGTTATCCTGAAAGCTCTCATCGATACGAGATGAGTCTCGGTGGAGAAGTCCTGCTGTCACATGCTCATAATCTACCGACCGAGAGATTGACTCAGAGGGAAGGCTGAAGTCAGGATATTTGCTGCAGAGGCTGAGTGTGGAAGGAGCTGATGCTTCATTAAGCTGCACTGATTAAAATATTGCAGTTTGTTAGACTAAGATGCTCTGTTCGCTGCTAATGGGACAAGTAGGCCGTTGATTAAGGTAAGGGCATTGTTCTTCAGGAGCAGATCTGATAAGCTTTGTTTATTACGTATGTGGGTTGGTTTTTTTCGTGGGTTGGTTTGGGGTTTTTTTTAAGTGCAGTTTGCTGCTTTGCTGTGGGGGGGAAAAAAAAGAATTGGCTGCTCTGTAAGGTAGCATTGTCAGAGAAGCAACTGGAATGCAGAAATGCCTTTGAACTCAGGATGGATTTGTTTTTGCTTCCCAGGCAGCCAGCACCAGTGTTCTTAACAAAAGGGAGGAGGCTGATTACCACAAGGTTTCCTGTTCATGTGGATAAGGAGAAACAGGAAAACAGCAATTCTCACAAATAATCAGTATTCTGCTGCCTTTTTTTTTTTTGTTTCATTTTTTACGTTCTGTACAAACCGTAATTGAAGCAGAAATATCTGTGGCACAGGGAGGTCTGTGTGGAAGGTATGGAGAGGAAAGAACAGCCAAAAAAGCAGAATTATGCCAAGTGCCTCTCCATTACTGGGCTTCCTTGCTTGAAGGCATTTAATGAGAGATCATAGAATTACCAGCTTGGAAGAGACCCACTGGATCTCATTGTTTTCCCAGGCACTGGAACTGACCCCAGTAGAAAGTTAATATGAATCCAGTGTTAGAACCATAGAATCATAGAGCAACCAGGTTGGAAGAGACCCATCGTATCATCGAGTCCAACCATTCCTATCAAAATATAATATAGAATCATAGAATCACCAGGTTGGAAGAGACCCACTGGATCATCGAGTCCAACCATTCCTATCAAAATATAATATAGAATCAATCATAGAATCATCAGGTTGGAAGAGACCCACTGGATCATCGAGTCCAACCGTTCCCACCAAGATGTGCTGACGGAGGCTCGCACCCTGGTCCCTACCAGGGGGAAAGAAGGTGACCTGAGGTCTGAGGATGAAGAAGGAGGGGGCAGAGGGGTCAAAGCTTTCCTTCTGCTTGAAGGAGGTCACTTTGCTGCTGTTTGGGGAGTGTGGCACTTACCTGTGTTGTACTGGAAGGAGGAATTGCCGGATTGGCCACTCCTCTCTCCAGGGCCATTTAGGTCTCTCCCCTTCCTCCTCCTCCTGGTAAGTGTACACATACGTGCAAAGGCTCATAAACAAGAAAGGCTTTCCAGAGGAAGCACACAGCTGCTGAAACAGCTCCTTGCAGCGTATGGGCTCTTGCCCGTAGAGGATTTGTTTGGGGGGACAGTGTTCTGCGGGGCGAGCTGGTGGGATGCTGCGGGAGGTCACCGAACCTTCGTGCCAGGGGCAGCTGGACAAACTGGGTGGTCTAGGTGAGTTTTATTGGTTTGGTTTTCTCCTTAAAGCAGGATAGAGTGGCCGTTGCGTCCCATTACAACTCTGTAGATGTGCGCGTGGAGCACCAGGGAACCTTTATTTCCAGGGGTCTGTGTTCCCCACCCTCCCCTTGCCCTGCCACAACCTTGTCCGGCCACAGTTGCGCTACAGGAACATCAAAAGGACGTGGTACATTTTTCCGACCTGCAGCTTTTCCTTTGTGGCCGTGGGGGAGTTGGGGCAGGAAGGGGGAAGGGCGAGGGAAGGAGATGGGGGCAGGGAGAGGTTTAGCAGAGGGAAACAGCTTCTTGTCCTGCAAGGAGTCCCAGTGCTGGGACAGCCCTGGCACCAGTGGACGGCGGACGCGACACCCAGGTGAGGTGGCAGATGGTTGGGGACAGCAGTGATCTCCACGCTTTCCCTTCCATGCAATTAAACCTTTTCTTCCCCAGCTTCATGACAGGAGAATCATAGAGTCGTAGAATTATTCTATGAATCATAGAATAACCAGGTTGGAAGAGACCCACCGGATCAAAAGAGAAGTATCTAGTAGAACCGCAGACACGTTGTGCCTGTGTGGGTGCAACGTAACTTCTTTTAATCTTAATTTTTAACACGGGGCATCAGGTAGTAAACGTTCCTATCCTGCGTGTTTAACCTTTGGTTGATCTTGACTGGGAGGAGCAGCAACTTTAAACGTGGTTCTGATTATATATATATATATATATATATATATATATATTTCCGCTCTGTAAATACCTTTATGTTTCTACGAACATGGGAGTGAACCACGAGCTCACTGAGTATCTCGGAGAGGATCGGGAGGATCATAGAATCATAGAATCACAGAACAACCAGGTTGTAAGTGACCCATCGGATCTTCTAGTCCAACCATTCCTATCAAAAGTCTTAAAAGGAAGACTTCAAAGTCTTAAAAAGTCTTAAAAATAAGTCTTAAGAGAAGTCGTAAAAACCACAAACTCCCCCATGTCAGTTGTGCAGCGAGATTGCAATTTTGCAAGATAAGTGTAGATTACATGGAGAAGCGCTGGATGGTAATTAAGCAGCCTGGATATAAATATTTCGGACGTGAGATATTGGGAATGAGAGATCATAAGGGAGAAAGAACGTAAGGAGATCTCATACTGGACAAACAACTGTGGTGAATTATACGGCTGAGCTGACCACTGAAAATTTAAAAATAAGAAGGGATATTGGCTTAGTAGGAGGGTTAAATCGCCGAAGGATCCAGCGAGTTACAGGAAAACTTTGTATTAAAAGCGTAAACCAAACAAAAACTTGCTGCATGGTTAATCTCCTCTTTCCTTTGATCTTAAAGCTTCTCAGCAGCTTTTGATCACCTCCGTCCACACAACTTACAGAAGAGAAACAACAGGTTTATGTTAAGTTAAACGTTCAAAAAAATTCTCGTAGCAGTTAGGTAGTGGAAATGAACACAGCATTTTGAACTCTGTAAGTAAAAGTGTCCTTTTTTTAAAAGTAATTATTCAACGAATTCTGGTTGGACTTGATGACACGATGGGTCTCTTCCAACCTGGTTGTTCTATGATTCTATGATTCTATGATTCTATGCTCTTGAGTTAAAGTACTGATTTCAGTGAAGATGGTATTGGCAGTATTTAAAAGTGGATTTTTACTGGATTTTACCCAAATGTAAACGAGTCGTGCCACCATATTTTGATCAGTATTAGACTTGTATTGCCAACTGGGAACATGGCAGAGGTCAGCGGCAAGAAGACCTGTTTTCAGTTGACAACCATTTAATTCATTTACTGTAATGACAAACACCGGTTGGTTGCAAATGGTGTTTTGAGGTGAACCTACCTGGCAGTAGAGAAGAGTTAGAGACAAATAGGAGATGTGAGGTAATACTTAGTGACAATAATCCTTGGCTTCTACATCACACATCCAAATGGTTAAATTTAAAGGAAACTTAATTTACGCACATTGTTATCTCGACCGCAAGCTCTTTCAGACCAGACTACATGGGCTGATATATGCATGGCAGGACCACCTTAAAACGATCTATTGCAACAGGTAATAGAAAGGGTCATTGTGCATTGGAATAGGCTACCCAGGGAGGTTGACTCACCTTCCCTGGAGGTGTTTAAGGGACGGGTGGATGAGGTGCTGAGGGACATGGGTTAGTGTTTGATAGGAATGGTTGGACTAGAAGATCCGATGGGTCCCTTCCAACCCGGTTGTTCTATGATTCTATGTTTCTATGATTCTATGATTCTAAAGTTTTCTGACAAAAAACACTATTTTCAGTGTTTTCCCCCTTTAATCTCAATCACTATATCACAGCTATTGTTACAGTTTTAATCTGCTCCCACATCTTTACATACATTAGCGGTTTGACTTGATGATCCGGTGGGTCTCTTCCAACCTGGTTGTTCTATGATTCTTTGATTCTATTAGATTCTTCTAGTAGGGAACAAAGCAAAACTCAGCAGTCTGCTCTTGGGTGCTGCTACAGGGAAACCTCTCCAGCCTGTCGTGCATTTGCTTTATTTCCCTTAGCAAGTTGCAGATCCCTTGGCAAGTTTACAGATGACACAAAGCTGTGTGCAAGTGTGGATCTGCTGGAGGGTCGGGAAGCTCTGCAAAGGGACCTAAACAGGCTGGAGCGCTGGGCAGTGTCCAGTGGGATGAGGTTTAACATGGCCAAATGCCGGGTCCTGCACTTGCAGCACAACAACCCTTTGCAGAGCTACAGACTGGGAGAAGTCTGACTGGAAAACTGCCAGGAGGAGAGGGACCTGGGGGTGTTGGTTGACAGCGACTGACCATGAGCCAGCAGTGTGCCCAGGTGGCCAAGAAGACCAATGGCATCTTGCCTTGGATCAGAAATGGTGTGAGCAGCAGGTCCAGGGAGGTTCTTCTCCCTCTGGACTCAGCACTGGTGAGGCCGCTCCTTGAATCCTGCGTCCAGTTGTGGTCCCCTCAGCACAAGAAGGATGTTGAGGCTCTGGAATGGGTCCAGAGAAGAGCAACGAGGCTGGTGAAGGGTCTGGAGAACAGGCCCTATGAGGAGTGTCTGAGAGAGCTGGGGGTGTTTATCCTGGAGAAGAGGAGGCTGAGAGGAGACCTCATTACTCTCTACAACTGCCTGAAGGGAGGTTGTAGAGAGGAGGGAGCTGGGCTCTTCTCCCGGGGGACAGGAGACAGGACAAGAGGGACTGGCCTCAAGCTTCACCAGGGGAGATTTAGGCTGGAGATTAGGAGGAAGTTTTTCACACAGAGGGTCATTGGGCATTGGAATAGGTTGCCCAGGGAGGTGGTTGATTCCCCTTCCCTGGAGGTGTTTAAGGCACGGGTTTAGTGTTTGATAGGAATGGTTGGACTAGAAGACCCGATGGGTCCCTTCCAACCTGGTTGTTCTGTGATTCTATGATTCTATGAATTGTACACAATTTGCTCAAAGAGGGGAAGTTCTTGCTACCAAGTCCACCATAAAGAAGGTAGAAAGGGGCTGTCCTCTTCCCTCTTTCCTTCCTTTGGTGTGTTAGAAGTAATAAGTGTGTCTATGCTACATCCAGGATTGCTTCTTAAACCTCAGTTTATTCCTAGGGCTGACCAGTACTTCTGAAGAATTCTTCTGATATCTGTAGATATATATATGTTTTTTTTTTTGATAGGAATGGTTGGACCTGAGGATCCGGTGGGTCTCTTCCAACCTGGTGATTCTACGATTCTAAGAATGTTGCAAAGGCTGCCTGTGCTTTGTTAAATAGTTGTTGCTTGGTTTGCGAGACTGAGACAAGGTAGAAAGGGTTTGTGAGGATAGTATATTCCTCTCATTACACTTCCCTGTGGCTGAGCTACTTTCCTGTTGTTGAGGAAGCTGGGAGGAAGCTGTGTTCCCGAAACATGCGCTCGGGAAATACAAACAATATTTTCTTTTCCAAAGACATCTGCGCTTTATTATTATTATTACTATTATCCAGCCTATTTACCAAGTTTGAGGGCTTTTCAGCAGTTATGATAAGGGGTATAGCAGCCTTCCCTCTCACTGTACATGTCTTTGGCTTTTTTTTCTTATTGTGAGATGCTTTGGCAACAACATTCTGCTTTGTTGGTGAAGGCCACTCACATACAGAGTCACAGAATCATTCAGGGTGGAAAAGATCATTAAGCTTATCAAGTCCAACCATAAAGCCAGCACTGCCAGTGTCTGACCTTGTTTGAAGTTGCTATTTTCTAAAAAACTGAAAATAACAACAAATGCTATGGGGATTTATTATTATAGTTTTAATCACTTTCATATGATTATGTAATTCAATGATTATGTGATTCTATGATTCTATTTTCTCCTCTTCCTTTTGGATGTGCTTTGTGTTGGTTTACATCAGCACTGAATCCATCTTGTATGAATATTCATATTTCATATGGTTGGACTCGATGATCCGAAGTGTCTCTTCCAACCTGATCATTCTATGATTCTATGATTCTATGACGTTGGTGGAGGAAGGTGCTTTAGCCTATACCAAGTGGTGCACCAGCCGCTAATTGGACTACTGAGTAAAAACTGCAGCTGAAACACTCTCATCTGGCTGCAGGTGACGGTTTCAGGTGGAACAAATAGGGTGTGAGTTTAGAACAGGTGTATGAGTTGATACTTACTCAGGTGACACCACACTGTCTTTTGGAAGTGGCCTAATTAACGTAGATGAGATGGCACTGGGAGCGAGATGATGGGTGGACGAGGTGCTGAGGGACATGGTTTAGTGTTTGATGGGAATGGTTGGACCCGATGATCCGACGGGTCTCTTCCAACCTGGTGATTCTATGATTCTATGATCCTATCATTCTATGATTCTATTTTCTCCTCTTCCTTTTGGATGCGCTTTGGGTTGGTTTACGTCAGCACTGATAGGAATGGTTGGACTAGAAGATCCGATGCGTCTCTTCCAACCTGGTTGTTCTATGATTCTATGATTCTATGAATCCATCTTGTACGAATCGGCATACGCTGAAGTTTCACACCTAGAGAAGAAGCCACCGTCTGTCTCTTCACTCTATTCCTTTCCCTCCTGTTATAAGAGGATCTTCCCACACTTGGATTAAGAATGGGAGACATAATGCATACAGTGCCCTTTGCCACTCTGGAGTCCAAGAAGTCACGTTCGCTATTTACATCTCTGTTAATAAGTTGATTCTCAGAATCACAGAATCACAGAACAACCAGGTTGGAAGGGACCCATCGGATCTTCTAGTCCAACCATTCCAATCTAACACTAAACCAAGTCCCTCAAGACCTCATCCACCCGTGTCTTAAACACCTCCAGGGAAGGTGAATCAACCACCTCCCTGGGCAGCCTATTCCAATGCCCAATCACCCTTTCTGGGAAAAACTTCCTCCTAATCTCCAGCCTAAATCTCCCCTGGTGGAGCTTGAGGCCATTCCCTCTCGTCCTGTCCCCTGTCCCTTGGGAGAAGAGCCCAGCTCCCTCCTCTCCACAACCTCCTTTCAGGGAGTTATAGAGAGCAATGAGGTCTCCCCTCAGCCTCCTCTTCTCCAGGATAAACACCCCCAGCTCTCTCAGCTGCTTCTTATAAGGCCTGTTCTCCAGCCCCTTCACCAGCCTCGTTGCTCTTCTCTGGACTTGCTCCAGAGCCTCAACATCCTTCTTGTGCTGAGGGGACCACAACTGGACACAGTATTCAAGGACCAGCATGAGCAGTGACTGAAGGTCAAATGCATTATTCACTTCCTTCACTGCTGGCGCAAGAGCAGTTGTTGCAGAGACAGGACTCAGGTGCTTTTATTTTTACCAGTACATTGTCTAGTCCTGTTCAGTATTAGAAGATGACGTGGTGTGGATTACTTCACCCAGATACAGTAGGAAATAAGGAATTGTTTTAATCTTCCATGCAGAGCATTTCAGTAACTGCGTAATTTTTATTGTCCTTATTTCCTTTAAAATCATAGAATCATAGAATCAACAAGTTGGAAGAGACTCACCAGATCATAGAGTCCAAACATTCCTATCAAACATTAAACAATGTCTCTCAGCACCTCATTCACCTGTCCCTTAAACACCTCCAGGGAAGTTGAATCAACCCCCTCCCTGGGCAGCCTATTCCAATGCCCAATGACCCTTTCTGGGAAAAACTTCCTCCTAATCTCCAGCCTAAACCTCCCCTGGTGGAGCTTGAGGCCATTCCCTCTCGTCCTGTCCACTGTCACTTGGGAGAAGAGCCCAGCTCCCTCCTCTCTACAACCTCCCTTCAGGTAGTTGTAGAGAACAATGAGGTCTCCTCTCAGCCTCCTCTTCTCCAGGATAAACACCCCCAGCTCTCTCAGTCATTCCTCTTGTTGTCCAGCCCCTCCACCAGTTTTGTTGCTTCTTCTCACTCCAGAGCCTCAACATCCTTCTTGTGCTGAGGGGACCACAACTGAACACAGGATTCAAGGAACAGTCTCACCAGTGCTGAGTAGAGAGGGAGAAGAACCTCCCTGGCCCTGCTGGTCACACCATTTCTGATCCAAGCCAAGATGCCATTGGCCTTCTTGGCCACCTGGGCACACTGCTGCCTCATGGTCATTCCCTGTCAACCAACACCCCCAGGTCCTTCTCCTCCTGGCACTTTCCAGCCAGACTTCTCCTAGTCTGGATCTGCTCAGGGTTGTTGTGCCCCAAGTGCAGGATCCACCATTTGGTCTTGTTAAACCTCATCCCATTAGACTCAGCCCATGGATCCAGCCTGTTCAGATCCCTTTGGAGCCTCCCTACCCTCCAGCAGATCCACACTTCGACCCAACTTAGTGTCATCTACAAACTTGCTAAGGGTACCCTCGATGCCTTCATCCAGGTCATTGATGAAATTACAAGGTTCAGGAAGAATCTCACTGTGAAACAAGCAGAGTTAGCCCTTAATGTCTTTCTGATGAGTGTTGCCAAAAAGATGGCTTTAGCTTTCCTACTACAAGGGAGATGTTGTTGAGGCAAAGAGAGAGACCATGGGTGCATTTCTTAGTAGTGCTGTGGGCAGAAGGCACAAGTACGTGGAACATTTGTGACCAAATGCAGTGGAGGTAGGAAGCAGCAGCAGAGACCTGTGCAAATATTTGAAGGTGCAGGTACAGGCTGAAGAGGCAGTGATAAAAAGGAACTCAGCTGGAGCTGTGACTTCCCTAGTGACTCATGGAGGATGGTCATGAAGACTGAAAAAACAGGTTTCCTTTAAGTATCTCAGCCGAGGGAGTCTTTTTCTTGTCTGGAGGAGCCTGTCAGAATCATAGAATCATAGAATCACCAGGTTGGAAGAGACCCACCAGATCATCAAGTCCAACCATTCCTATCAAACACTAACCCATGTCCCTCAGCACCTCGTCCGCCCACACCTTAAACACCTTCAGGGAAGGTGGATCAACCACCATACTGGGCAGACTCTGCCACTGCCCAGTGACCCTTTCTGGGAAAAATTTTTTCCTAATGTCAAACCTGAACCTCCCCTGGTGGAGCTTGAGGCCATTCCCTCTCGTCCTGTCCCCTGTCACTTGGGAGAAGAGCCCAGCTCCCTCCTCTCCGCAACCTTTTTCAGGGAGTTGTAAAGAGCAGTGAGATCTCCGCTCAGCCTCCTCTTCTCCAGAAGGAGAGATGCCATTCTCTGACAGCAGAGACAGTGTTTGTCACCTTGATCTGTTGGTTGGGACTTGCTTCGCTGTTGCAGCCTAGTTCTATGCTCTTGACTAAGAACCAGGGTTCGTGGTCATAGAATCTCCCAGTCCTCTTCTCTAAGTAGAGTTCGCTTGGCGTCTTCTATGATTTCACAGGTGGCTTTGCTGTCGCTTTTGTCCATTTTCTCCTTCTGTTTGAGCTTCTGGAAAAAACTGAGGGTGTTTAAGGGACAGGTGGATGAGGTGCTGATGGACATGGGTTAGTGTTTGATAGGAATGGTTGGACTGGATGATCCGATGGGTCTCTTCCAACCTGGTGGTGGTGATTCTATAAAGACACAGTTCCTTTGCCTGCTGCTTCACTTTCCCTCTCTGCCTCCCTCAGGGACCTCCTGCATATAAGTTCACTCTTTGTGTAGAATCATAGAATCATAGAATCACCAGGTTGGAAGAGACCCATCAGGTCATGTAATATCCCCTCACCTTGTATTGTCTGGCTTTCTTCCACATTTGATTTCCAAATTTAATTTCCAAACCATCTTTTCAGGTCTTCTGTATTGTTCCTCAGTCATGTTTACAGCACCGCCCTGTTTATTGTCATTTGCAGAAGTCGTTAGTTCATTTTTAGTTCCATTTTGTAGGTATCGAAGAGTTAGATTAGATGAGACTCACCAGTTAATTCCTCTGCACAGATTACTACCTTGTTTGTTTGCTGTTCGGTAGCACTGTTTATATCCAAGTATAAGTTAATTAAATTTGAAATTAAGTGTTCCTGGAGACGCATGAAGTTTCTGCTGAAATTTAATGTATTCTGTGGCTGCAACATCAAGGGCTTTTTCATTTGATTGTTTGGATGGGTTTGTTTTCTTTTGATTTTTTTCTAAATAAAGCAGTGGTGACAGAATGGCAGTAGAGACATTTCCCCCTGCAGTCTTGTTGCGTTTCTCTCAGAGTGCTTGGGAAGGCTTATTTTGTTATTATTTGCTAGCAGCTGGGCACTATTAGTGAAGCTGTGTGGCTAACGAACGAAAGCCGTTGTGTTTATGAATCATAGAATCATAGAACAACCAGGTTGGAAGGGACCCATCGGATCTTCTAGTCCAACCATTCCTATCAAACAATAAACCAAGTCCCTCAAGACCTCATCCACCCGTGCCTTAAACACCTCCAGGGAAGGGGAATCAACCACCTCCCTGGGCAGCCTATTCCAATGCCCAATGACCCTTTCTGGGAAAAACTTCCTCCTAAATCTCCCCTGGTGGAGCTCGAGGCCATTCCCTCTCCTCCTGTCTCCTGTCACTTGGGAGAAGAGCCCAGCTCCCTCCTCTCCACAACCTCCTCTCAGGGAGTTGCAGAGAGTAATGAGGTCTCCTCTCAGCCTCCTCTTCTCCAGGATAAACACCCCCAGCTCTCTCAGCCACTCCTCATAGGTTCTCTTTTCCAGTCCCTTTGTGCCTTGCCCTCTAGATCAGTTACTTTCTACTCCAGTTATGGCTGAGCAGCCAATTTGGAACTTGCCAGTGCCATAAAGGTCAGCGAATGTTGTGAAGGACCAGCAAGATCATAGAATCATAGCATCACCAGGTTGGAAGAGACCCACTAGATCATAGAGTCCAACCATTCCTATCAAACACTAAACCATGTCCCTCAGCACCTCGTCCACCCGTCCCTTAAACACCTCCAGGGAAGGTGAATAAACCACCTCCCTGGGCAGCCTATTCCAATGCCCAATCACCCTTTCCAGGAAACATTCTTTCTTAATGTCCAGCCTAACCCTCCCCTGGTGGAGCTTGAGGCCATTCCCTCTCGTCCTGTCCCCTGTCCCTTGGCAGAAGAGCCCAGCTCCCTCCTCTCCACAACCTCCTTTGAGGGAGTTGTAGAGAGTAATGAGGTCTCTCCTTAGCCTCCTCTTCTCCAGGATAAACACCCCCAGCTCTCTCAGACGCTCGTCTCTTTCTCCAGCCCCTTCACCAGCTTCGTTGCTCTTCTCTGGACTCTCTTCAGAGCCTCAACATCCTTCTTGTGCTGAGGGGCCCAGAACCCAACACAGGATTCAAGGAACAGTCTCACCAGTGTCGTGTCCAGAGGGAGAATAACCTTCCTGGACCCACTGGTCACACCATTTCTGATCCAAGCCAGGATGCCATTGACCTTCTTGGCCACCTGTGCACACTGCTGGCTCATGGTCAGTCCCTGTCAACCAACACCTCCAGTTCCTTCTCCTCCAGGTACTTTCCAGCCAGACTTCTCCTAGTCTGGAGTTGCTCAGGGTTGTTGTCTCCCAAGGGCAGGATCCGCCATTTGGCCTTGTTAAACGTCATCCCGTTGGACTCAGCCCATGGATCCAGCCTCTTCAGATCCCTTTGGAGCCTCCTGACCCTCCAGCAGATCCACACCCCCACCCAGCTCAGTGTCATCTGCAAACTTGCTATGATGATCAGGGGCTGGAGTACTCAGCATATGAGGAGAGGTTGAGAGATCTGTCCTTGTTCAGTCTGAAGAAGGGATGGCTCAAGGTTGATTCCCCTTCCCTGGAGGTGTTTAAGGGACGGGTAGAGGTGGTCCTGAGGGACATGGGTTAGTGTTTGATAGGAATGGTTGGATTCAATGATCTGATGGGTCTCTTCCAACCTGGTTGTTCTATGATTCTATGATTCTAAGACTGACGCAGCAGAAACCCCGAGTTGATCCTGGAGAAGGATTCCAGGTCTTGGGGGCATCCCCAGTGGAAGGTGCTTAGTCATATGCATAGAATGAAATGGGAATTAACAATAAATAGGGGAAAAACCGTCATCTGTGGGGACAATTAACCAAGAGAACTCGTTACTCAGAGAGCCTGTACACTCTCGATCTCTGGAGGTTTTGAAGCCCCAATCGCACAAAAACCCCTGAGCCACCTTGACTCTACTCTGAGAGAAGGTTGGGGTGGGGAGCAGCCATCCAGGGGGAATCATTTTACAGTTCTGTGCCATTCATCAGCCTCGTACCACTGCTGATCATTCAGGCTGTTCCTGTCTCAGGGTTTACTTCCCCCTTTGAATAACAGTGAGTACATTGGATTAGCTCTAGTTCTGTCGGTCTTTTAAAATCCATTTCCAAACATACCTTTGTCTGCGCTGACAGGCGAGTTTTTATCTGCTGAGAGGTGCTTTGTAGAAAAACTAAATTAGTCATCTTTTAAAATGAGGATAAGAACTCTTGTTTATCAGCTGGTCCTCTATTTACATCATGTCTGACAACAGAGCACATTACTATGATTAATTTATAATAGAAAACAGGCTTTTCTGAAATGACCTCAGGGCTTCTATGAAATGTGGACAAGTTGGAACTAACATAAGCTATATCTACTATTTCAATTCCCACCTGAGATCCTGCTTTCTTAACTATAAATAATGTACAGGCCCTTTTACCTACTCTTTTCTGGACCCTGGTGCTCTATAGGTTGTGTATATTGTTGTTCCTTTTTAGTTTATTTTCTCCTGTTGTGTATATCGTTGTTCCTTTTTAGTTTATTTTCTCCTGTACATCGTAGCTGCTGCATTAAAATATTTTAAAGTGTATGATGATGACCTAGAAAGCCTTTTTTTTCTTTATTTCTTGTATGGGGCAGGGACGGTGCTAGGCAAATTTTCCTTGTTTCTTTGTTTAGCAAAGAGAGATTGAAATTTCTTGACTTTAAGACCTACTGCAGAATTTCAAAAAAAAAAAAAAATTTAAAAAAAAAGTAGTGTCACCATATTTTAATGCCTGTGATGGAAAACAAAACTCTTAATTTCCATATTCATAGAATCATAGAATCATAGAATCACCAGGTTGGAAGAGACCCACCGGATCATGGAGTCCAACCATTCCTATCAAACACTAACCCATGTCCCTCAGCATTCATTCCAGTATAACAATAAAACTTTTCTTTAATCCCCTTCATTGTTTTTTTTTTCCTTCAGACAGATAAAAATCACTGGTGCATTTGTTGTTTCATGTGAATGAAACGCCTCTTCTCAACTACTATTTCAAACCAAGGTTGCTAGGACTCGATGATCCGATGGGTCTCTTCCAACCTGGTTGTTCTATGTTCTAATACCCATTCTCCTAACCTAAAAAAAAAAAAAAAAAAAAAAGTGCCAGGTCTGCTCTTCCCTGTCTGATGTTTGCAAAATAAAAGCAACCACCGCGTTTGTTCTTGTATAAGTATCATTACCTGTTTCTGTAAAGTGTTTATATGGTATCTCTCACTCAAAGTTTTTTAAGTGCTATTAATTTTACTTTCTGGCTCAGCTTAGGAAATCCCAAGGGTCTTTAACCAGCAGAACGAGGTCCAGAGAAGAGCCATGAAGCTGGTGGAGGGTCTGGAGAACAGGTCTTATGAGGAGCAGCTGAGAGATCTGGGGGTGTTTATCCTGGAGAAGAGGAGGCTGAGGGGAGACCTCATTACTCATTGTTTGAAAGATTGTGATGTGATTCTGTCACGTTGGGCATGGAAAAATCTCCAGTCTTCACATGGTCTGTTGGGAGAGGGGAGAAGGCGGCTGTAGTAGTTTCAGAGTGGATGATTCAGACTGGTGGGAGAAACGACTCCATCCCATGTGTAAAGATTAGAAATCCAAAATTAGCTGAGACTGAAATAAACCCACTAAGCTGTGGATCTACTGGAGGGTTGGAAGGCTCTGCAAAGGTGTCTGAACAGGCTGGATCCATGGGCTGAGACCAGTGGGATGAGGTTTAACACAGCCAAATGCCGGGTCCTGCACTTGGGGCACAGCAACCCTGAGCAGAACTACAGACTGGGAGAAGTCTGGCTGGAAAACTGCCAGGAGGAGAGGGACCTGGGGGTGTTGGTCGACAGCGACTGACCATGAGCCAGCAGTGTGCCCAGGTGGCCAAGAGGGCCAATGGCATCCTGGCTTGGATCAGAAATGATGTGACCAGCAGGGCCAGGGAGGTTCTTCTCCCTCTGTACTCAGCACTGGTGAGGCCGCTCCTTGAATCCTGTGTTGGGTTCTGGGCCCCTCAGCACCAGAAGGATGTTGAGGCTCTGGAGTAAGTCCAGAGAAGAGCAACGAAGCTGGTGAAGGGGCTGGAGAACAAGCCTTATCAGGAGCAACTGAGGGAGCTGGGGTTGTTTATCCTGGAGAAGAGGAGGCTGAGAGGAGACCTCATTACTCTCTACAAGTACCTGAAAGGAGGTTGCAGAGAGGAGAGAGCTGGGCTCTTCCCCCAAGGGACAGGGGACAGGACGAGAGGGAATGGCCTCAAGCTCCACCAGGGGAGATTTAGGTTGGAGATTAGGAGGAAGTTTTTCACAGAAAGGGTCATTGGGCATTGGAACAGGCTGCCCAGGGAGGTGGTTGATTCCCCTTCCCTAGAGGGGTTTAAGGGATGCGTCGATGAGGTGCTGAGGGACATGGTTTAGTGTTTGATAGGAATGATTGGACTCGATATCCAATGGGTCTCTTCCAACCTGGTGATTCTATGATTCTATGATTAAGGTACAGTGTGTGAAACCTGCTGCGATTTCATAGGGCTGGGATGTTCCCATCTGCCTACATTCTGCCTGTGCCTGTGGAGTGGGTTGAGCAGACGGCGTGGAGGATACTCACAGTTTCCACAATTTTTATTGGCAATTCAAATCTGTCCACTGCTAGTCGCATAGCTGAGGATGTAAAACAAAAGCTAATTTTCCTTTGGCTGGTTGTGCTGCATTTGTATGTCCCGTGGTAGATCGTTCCGGGATATGGGGGAGCACTGGAACCGTCAGTAAAGCTGCAAAAATGTGCATGAGTTGTGCAGAAAGATGTTTATGTTCAAATGTAATGTTCCTGCCCAGAACCATCTGGTTTATACTGTCCTCAAACCCTTTTCCAGATCTCTGTCTTGCTTTCTGTTTTTTGTAATGTAATGGAACATTTGCTATTAATTAGAAAAGAAACTTGGTGTCCTTGAAGAAGGAAAGTAACTAACTTCAATCTCAGGAAACTCAAGTATATTAATTCAGAGCAGGATGGTCTAAGTCACAGCACCAGGTACTGACCAGGTTCACACAGCCTGTGGGGAAAAGGGAGCAGCGACAGGAGGAAGTTTTTCACGGAAAGGGTCATTGGGTATTGGAATGGGCTGCCCAGGGAGGGGGTTAATTCCCCTTCCCTGGAGGGGTTTAAGGGACGGGTGGACGAAGGGCTGAGGGACATGGGTTAGTGTTTGATAGGAGTGGTTGGACTTGATGATCCAATGGGTCTCTTCCAATCTGGTTGTTCTATGATTCTATGATTCTATGACTATGGGGGGAGTGTATCTGAGCACCAGAACTGAATGTCTCGCTGGGTGCTCATATGCAGCCTGGTAAGGGATCCATGAGCTGCTGTCGCCACTTTCACACACACACAAAAAAAAAAAAAAAAAAAAAAAAGGAGAAGGCAGAATTACTGACTCCAGAGCAGGGCTGGTTAGCAGCACTGAATTACACAGCCTCCTTTTACCTCCAGGGAGGGCCATGAAATAGGTACTATTGAGCCTTTTGTTACTACTGGAGTTTTCATAGAATCATAGAACAACCAGGTTGGAAGAGACCCATCGGATCATCGAGTCCAACCATTCCTATCAAACACTCACCTATGTCCCTCAGCACCTCATCCACCTGTACCTTAAACACCTCCAGGGAAGGTGAATCAACCACCTCCCTGGGAAGCCTGTTTCAATGCCCAATGACTCTTTCCAGGAAAAACTTCCTCCTAATCTCCAGTCTAAATCTCCTCTGGTGGAGCTTGAGGCCATTCCCTCTTGTCCTGTCCCCTGTCACTTGGGAGACATTTGGACTGCTGTGGCTTAGAAAAAGCTCTCCTAATCATGACACTGAAGCATTCCCACTCTGTTCTTAACAGCAGCCCAAACTGGCATTTGTTCTCACCCGTACATGGGAAAGGGTAGGATGAGGGGGGCAGGATTACTTGTGGTATCCCACATGTTGCTGTCTTGCAGACTTTACAGTTGAATCTCATTGTTTTCCCAGGCACTGGAACTGACCTCAGCAGAAAGTTAATATGAATCCAGTGTTAGAACCATAGAATCATAGAGCAACCAGGTTGGAAGGGACCCATCGTATCATCGAGTCCAACCATTCCTATCAGACACTAAAACATGTCCCTCAGCACCTCGTCCACCCGTCCCTTAAACACCTCCAGGGAAGGTGACTCAACCACCTCCCTGGGCAGCCTATTCCAATGCCCAATCACCCTTTCTGGGAAAAACTTCCTCCTAATCTCCAGCCTAAATCTCCCCTGGCGGAGCTTGAGGTCATTCCCTCTTGTCCTGTCCCCTGTCACTTGGGAGAAGAACCCAGCTCCCTCCTCTCCACAACCTCCTCTCAGGGAGTTGCAAAGAGCAATGAGGTCTCCTCTCAGCCTCCTCTTCTCCAGGATAAACACCCCCAGCTCTCTCAGATGTTCCTCTTCTTCTCCAACACCTTCCCCAACCTCGTTGCTCTTCTCTGGACTCACTCCAGAGACTGTGTTGTCCCACAGCACTTTAAGAAGACTGTGCAATGTTTTACTAGTGCAGGGACGACTGTTCCAGCCTTGTAATGTGTGTGTAAATGGAGCTCCAGTGGAGGTTTTGAGTGTGTATGAACTGTGTGTGATGGGAGCTCCTAGAAGCAGGTTGTAAATTTCTCCAGTTCACTGCTCTTGAGACTGGACAAATGGGAAATCTCCGTAACAGGATTAGAGAGCACTGCTAATTACATTTACAGATATTCTCTTCTGGAGTTACCTGAGGAGATAAATTTGAGAATCTGACATAATCGGTGGACACAATCCGAGGGAACAGTTCTTCCCTTCCTCCCCCTCAGCTTCAAGAAATACCTGTACTTAAATTTAATTGGATGTAGATACATACATTGTGTTAATAACACGAAGAACTGTGCTCGAATTTACATACCCTTGACACCTAAACCACATCATACAGACAATTACACTAATTACAATTTATTTGAAGTGGGGAGGGAGCAGTAGGCTTGTTTTCTCTCCGCTATGGAAGTTTGGTGGTATATGATTTTATAAACTCTCTGTCTCAGCTCAGGCCCTAGAAACAGCTCTTTCAAAACACATCCTTGCAGAGTTTGATGCCTTTTTGCTCTACAAGTGTGTCAGTAGGTTTGTATTTAATGTGGCACAGACTTTCAGATACACTGTCTGGTTCTGAAACCTTAGAATAAAGGGAGTGAATTACTTACTTTCCCTTTTTTTTTCTAGGTCAAACCCAGTTTTATTTTTTCCTCTTTGTTACTTGGATTCCTGCTTATTCAATTGTTTTACAGCAATGTTAAGAGCCATGAAGTTGGCAGTAACGTAGGCTGTTCTGTGGCTCGAGTAAGAGGAAATTCACTGTGGCATCTTTTACCCTTCCAGATGTTGAGGCTGCAAGAGTCCATTTGCAGAGTTCTTTGAGATATGTTCAGTCACTGAAATTGAACTGTCTCTGGAGCTTTAAGCTGAGATCTCAAGGTATGGATTCTTCCTTCGGAAGGAATCTGTTGCCTTGCTTGTAATTTATTCCCCAGCCTTACCCTCCTCAGAAATTTCAACATCTGCCTGGCTGGAAGGGAGAGTCACAAAAGTACAGTCTTACGCTCACTTGGGGAAATTGAGTAAACAGTTAAGGATGTGCTTCGGAATGACTTCAGTACTGCCAGGATCTTGCTCCATGAGTTCAGCCTTTTGCAGTGAGATTTCTTCCAATGTGGAAATAGCAGAGCCTCTGGTGGGATTAGAGGGGGAGTGGAAGTGCTGCTAGGAAGGAGAGCCTTGTACCAAGCACGGAGTGCCGGCTGCCCTGTGATTGTCCCCAGGACTGTGGGGAGAGTGGGAGTGGGGCTGGGAAAAGTTGGCTGACAAGGGTTTGGTTTGCTGGCTTTGAACAGTTGCTGCAAGTTTGCAGGTGACACAAAGCTGTGTGGAAGTGTGGATCTGCTGGAGGGTCAGGAGGCTCTGCAAAGGGACCTAAACAGGCTGGATCCATGGGCTGAGTCCAACGGGATGAGGTTTAACACTGCCAAAGGCTGGGTCCTGCACTTGGGGCACAACAACCTTATGCAGAGCTACAGACTGGGAGAAAGTTGGGTAAATAGAATCATAGAATCATACAACAACCAGGTTGGAAGAGACCCACTGGATCATCGAGTCCAACCGTAACGTAAGGAAGTAGGGGAACAGCAGAAGTCATCTTCTGAGGTGGGTTTAGACCATGCTAGAATCCCTTGTTTCTAATCCTGTGTTTTAAATTTAAAAACTTTTTTTCCTCTATTTACAGTAATTGGCATATACTAAAGATAGATATAGATAGATATATATATATCTATAGATAGATATAGATATAGAGAGATATATATATCTATATATATAGATAGAGATAGAGATAGAGATAGAGATAGAGAGAGAGAGAGAGAGATATAGATATAGATATAGATATAGATATAGATATAGATATATAGATATATATATAGAGAGAGATATCTATATATATAGATATAGATAGATATATAGATATAGGTTTATAGAGATATATATATATAGGGAGAGATATATTTATATATATATATAGAGAGAGGTATCTATATAAAGAGATATAGATTAGATATAGATATAGATATAGATATAGATATAGATATAGATAAAGATATAGATATATTTTTATGGTGCCTTACAGGCAGGTTATCTGACTTGTAAAGCTGAGTGAAAGTTCAGCAATAAAAATCCCCAGACCTACATGTTTCAAAATCTGGGCAAGAAAAGAGAAATTCCAATTGGTTCTCCTGCAGTTTCGGATCCTGCTTGAGAGCTTTGTTATCACACTGGTTTTGTTTTAGGGTCCTACCCCCACCTCCCACCATCAAAAGGTTTGCAACCGTTTGATCCACCTGCCAATAGCTGCATTGCTGAAAAACAGGAGGCGGGAGAGGGTTAATGAGGGGCTAATTCCATCCTCAGAGGGACCACAGGGCTGACTGGAAACAGCTGCTGCACTGCAGGCTCTAGGCTGCACAGGGCGATGCTGTGGTGAGCCTGGCAGGATTGGGAAAGAGAGGGAAATAGGAGGAAAACTTATTGGGAAGATAATAATCGAGGAAAGAAAGGACGCAGAGAAGTATTGTAGACCATTGATCCTTGAGGGAGGAGAAATTGTAGGAGGCAAGAGGGAAGGAAGGCACCTTTCAGGCTGGAATCATAGAGCGAAGGAGGGGGAGCAGCCACCTGCAAACTCTTGACCTCTCTGTGTGAACGTCCAGCTTACAATTAGGTCAACGTGGTGTAGCGTCAGCGTAGCTTGGATTTTAGAGCAGCACAGCTGTGTTGATGGCTTGTTTAGCAGAGCTAGCTGACTCCGTTATGGGGAGAGACCGACCGAGCTCTGTCTGTTTAGCCTGGGAAAGACAAGACAGAGAGGGGACCTATGAGAGAGGCCCTATGAGGAGCTGCTGAGAGAGCTGGGGTTGTTTATCCTGGAGGAGAGGAGGCTGAGAGGAGACCTCATTGCTCTCTACAACTCCCTGAGAGGAGGTTGTGGAGAGGAGGGATCTGGGCTCTTCTGCCAAGGGACAGGGGACAGCACAAGAGGGAATGGCCTCAAGCTCTGCCAAGGCGAGATTTAGGCTAGAGATTAGGAGGAAGATTTTCACACAGAGGGTCATTGGTTTAGTGTTTGATAGGAATGGTTGTACTCGATGATCCAGTGGGTCTCTTCCGACCTGGTTGTCCTATGATTCTATGATTCCGTTATTCTTCACTTAGATTGCAGTGGTCACTGTTTCATCGTTAAAATTATGTCAAATGTAATACTTCATAATCAATCATAATCGACTTCATAGTCGACTCTGTGATCCAATGGGTCTCTTTCAACCTGGTGATTCTATGATTCTATGATTCTATTATACATCAAGAATTTAGAGCTCACAGACACTATTTTTTGAGCATGTAAATTGACAAATAAAAGAATGAAACATGAAAACTTTCATTTTATCAAATTATCTAAGTAACGTACCACGTGCTATATGAAACCACAAAGATGCTATGTGAGTGAGGAACATGCTTTTTGGAGAATTAACACAGAATAGCTTTAGCTTTAGTACCAGCAAGTGTCTGGGCTCCTGTTTTGTGCAGGAGTGAAAACTAAGCCACGTGTTAAATGGATTAATGCAGTGTTGATCCCTTTCTGTCAGGACAATTAGCATGAGTGAAATATTTGCCCTACTTTAAACAGATAAGGAGACACAGCATCGCGTTCCTCTTAATATTAATGTTCCTAGATGGGCAGCAGAGAGCACAAAGATTTATTTCCTGAACCTTGCACGGATTTATGGCTGTGGCTGTGCTTGTTACTGCTTGAAAGCTCTTTATGAGCCGTGTTCGCAGCAGGTCTGGTGTTGTGTACGTTAGTAAAAGTGGTCGTAAGAAGAATGTGGACATTTTGAAGTATGAAGTGGTTGTGTGATGTGCACGATGCCTTTAAATTATAAATGTTGTCTTGTCGTGACCCCTGATTTTCTCTCAGATGTCTGAGTATGTGGTCATGCTTTGGTATGATATAAACACAAAAGTGTGTTTTATTAAAAGCTTTAGAAGAAACTTCCTGTGCCGACTCGACTTCCTTAGAGAATTAGTCACGTTTTTTGTGTAACTGTCAGATGATTTAAAGCAAAGAGAATTACACTAAAGGAGAGTGACAATCTCTTGGGATGTGAACTTTCCATGGAACCGTGCTCTGGACTCATAAATATCTATGCGACTGCTGTTTATTTAATAAGATTGTGTGGGTGAAATATGGGGTCAAATTTGGTGTTTGGAGTCCAGGCTAAGGAGTGCACCTGCCTTGGGCTCGGTACAGGCAGGAAGGTAACCGTGGAAATACTCTGTGTATTAATCTCGAAATGCTTGAGACATTTTGTATTTCTAATTTTGATAAAAAACTTTGAACTTTGCTAAATATCTGTCATTTCAATGTGTGATTAGATTTTGACTGTGTGTCTATATATATATATTCATATATATATATGTGAATATATATATACACACACACACATATAGATATAGATATAGATACAGATACAGAGATATAGATATAGATATAGATACAGATATATAGATATAGATATATAGATATAGATACAGATATAGATACATATAGATATAGATATAGATATAGATATAGATATAGATATAGATATAGATACAGATACAGATACAGATATAGATATAGATATAGATGATATAGATATAGATATAGATATAGATATAGATATATAGATATAGATATAGATACAGATACAGATATAGATATAGATATAGATACAGATACAGATACAGATATAGATATAGATATAGATACAGATACAGATATAGATACAGATAGATACAGATATAGATATAGATATAGATATAGATATAGATATAGATATAGATATAGATACAGATACAGATATAGATATAGATATAGATACAGATACAGATACAGATATAGATATAGATATAGATACAGATACAGATACAGATATAGATATAGATATAGATACAGATACAGATATAGATACAGATAGATACAGATATAGATATAGATATAGATATAGATACAGATACAGATATAGATATAGATATAGATACAGATACAGATACAGATACAGATATAGATATAGATATAGATGATATAGATATAGATATAGATATAGATATAGATATAGATATAGATATAGATATAGATATAGATATAGATATAGATATAGATATAGATATAGATATAGATCAGTGAAGATTAAATGTCCAGTAAACGCTTCAAAAACTTTTAAAACATGTTATCCTGGAGAAGAGGAGGCTGAGAGGAGACCTTATTGCTCTCTACAACTACCCGAAAGGAGGTTGTGGAGAGGAGGGAGCTGGGCTCTTCTCCCAAGGGACAGGGGACAGGACAAAAGGGAATGGCCTCAAGCTCCGCCAGGGGAGATTTAGGCTGGAGATTAGGAGGAAGTTTTTCACACAGAGGGTCATTGGGCATTGGAATAGGCTGCCCAGGGAGGTGGTTGATTCCCCTTCCCTGGAGGTGTTTAAGGGAGGAGTAGACAAGGTGTTTAGACATAGTTTAGTGTTTGATAGGAATGGTTGGACTCCATGATCCGATGGGTCTCTTCTAACCTGGTGATTCTATGGTTCTATGAATACATTAAAAACATTCAAATCAGAGAAATTGCAGGGGAAAGGTCATATAAAATGAGTAGTTTTAACCAAAATATGTAGTAGTCTGATTAGAAAATGGCTTTTCTATTTACAGGAATATTTTTACATTTAGAATCAGAGAATCATAGAATCATCAGGTTGGAAGAGACCCACTGATCATCGAGTCCAACCATTCCTATCAAACACTAAACCATGTCCCTCAAGACCTCATCCACCCATCCCTTAAACACCTCCAGGGAAGGGGAATCAACCCCCTCCCTGGGCAGCCTATTCCAATGCCCAATGACCCTTTCCATGAAAAACTTCCTCTTAATGTCTAGCCTAAATTAAGAACACAATTTAAAAACACTTTTATATTTTTTTCTTGATGAACAAGGGATCTTTTTTTTAATGACAATTGAAGAAAGGAATAGAGGCATCCTCACTCGAAGGACTTAAGCTCATCTGTCAAGTCTCTGCATCTGAGCTTGTGATACAAAAGAGCAAAAATGGTCTCATCGTGGGAGGAGGGTTTATGAGAAGCAAGAGCTAATCTTGTACCAGGATTTACCAGACACCTTTTCTCACCCATGAGCTGTGCAGCCAGAGCTGGGAACTGAGCAGGAATTCTAACTATTACATTCATGACTGACATCTAGCTTGATTAACCTCAGGTTTGTAACTGTAGTTTCGAATTACGTTTGATGCTATCTTTACAATTTGCTTTCACCGTTTGACTCAAATGTTCTGCTGTGGGTTTTGGTCATGCTATAGACACTCGATTCTGCACAAATTTTATAGCTACTTGCTTTTCTATTTGGAGGAGCCTGCTAAACAAATGACTGAAAAAGCATGAGGTCACTTGAGCAAAAGACGAAGATACTATATTGGATTATTAGTCCAGTGCACAATAAAAAAAATTTTTTCTCCTGAATCGAATCATAGATCCAGGAGTCACTGAAAAACAAACTATCTGCATCAATTCTCCTTCAGTAAATGGAATGAAATAGGGCAGCTGTGCAGAGTTTTCTGTGCTAGTGCAATAAATAATTAACATTTATCGATGTTTTATTTTGACCTTTTCAGTTGTTTGTGCACTGGAGGTTCCATTACTTAAAATATCAGCTGTAGAGTGACTCAAAATGGAAAATGCATAAGTGCAATTGAGTCTCCTTCAAAAAGTCTGGTTGGTGAATGGTGGATCTCTGTGCTGTCTCCTTCCTTCTAAAATTAGTTGAGATAGGGAAGGAGTTTGAGGCATCATTCAGAAATTTTGCAGAATATTTTCAGGTCGTTAGCACCAGATATGGACCTTATGGAAGGCACTTGCAGTTTTTCAGTCCTCTGACTCACAGCTGTGTCTCACGAAAAACAGCCCTAGTGGTTTCCACTAAGGCAGATTTTTTCTTTTTTTTTAATGTTTTTCCTGAAAGAGGAAGATGCTCTAAGTAGAATTCTTCAATAAGAGATTTCTTTCAAATGAGCTAGAATATAGACAGCAAGATCTTATCTGTCTAAATCTGTGGTCAGTTTTAAGAAGGAACAGAGCCTTTTAGGTAGGATTGTAGGAATTGTGCTTCAGATTTTTGTTTAATAAACTTAACATGCTTTTAACAAGAATTTATGTTAGTTGTTTATCATAGAATCATAGAACAACCAGGTTGGAAGAGACCCATCAGATCATTGAGTCCAACCATTCCTATTGAACATTATGATCAGGCCCAGTCAACATGGATTTACCAGAGGCAGGTCCTGCCAAACCAACCTGATCGCCTTCTATGACAAAGTCACTCGGCTGCTGGATGAGGGAAAGACTGTGGATGTGGTCTTTCTGGACTTCAGTAAAGCATTTGACACAATTTCTCCCAGCATTCTGCTACGGAAACTGTCAGCCTCTGGCCTGGACAGACACACACTCTCCTGGGCAGAAAACTGGCTGGATGGCCGGGCCCAGAGAGTGGTGGGAAATGGTGTTAAGTCCAGTTGGGGGCCAGTGACAAGTGGGGTTCCCCAGGGCTCAGTGCTGGGTCCAGTCCTGTTCAATGTCTTCATCAATGACCTGGATGAGGGCATTGAGGGTACCCTTAGCAAGTTTGCAGATGACACAAAGCTGTGTGCAAGTGTCGATCTGCTGGAGGGTAGGGAGGCTCTGCAAAGGGACCTAAACAGGCTGGAGCGCTGGGCAGTGTCCAACGGCATGAGGTTTAACACGGCCAAATGCCGGGTCCTGCACTTGGGGCACAACAACCCTATGCAGAGCTACAGACTGGGAGAAGCCTGGCTGGAAAACTGCCAGGAGGAGAGGGACCTGGGGGTGTTGGTCGACAGCCGACTGACCATGAGCCAGCAGTGTGCCCAGGTGGCCAAGAAGGCCAATGGCATCCTGGCTTGGATCAGAAATGGTGTGACCAGCAGGTCCAGGGCGGTTCTTCTCCCTCTGGTCTCAGCACTGGTGAGGTCGCTCCTTGAATATTGTGTCCAGTTCTGGACCCCTTACCACAAGAAAGATGTTAAGGCTCTGGAGCGAGTTATTGAGGGACTTGGTTTAGTGTTTGATAGGAATGGTTGGACTAGAAGATCCGATGGGTCCCTTCCAACCTGATTGTTCTGTGATTCTATGATTCTGTGAGTCGTGAGAAGAGCAACGAGGCTGGTGAAGGGGCTGGAGGACAGAACCTATGAGGAGCGGCTGAGAGAGCTGGGGTTGTTTATCCTGGAGAAGAAGAGGCTGAGAGGAGACCTCATTACTCTCTACAACTCCCTGAGAGGAAGTTGTAGAGAGGAGGGAGCTGGGCTCTTCTCCCAAGGGGCAGGGGACAGGACAAGAGGGAATGGCCTCAAGCTCCACCAGGGGAGATTTAGGTTGGAGATTAGGAGGAGGTTTTTCACACAGAGGGTCATTGGGCATTGGAACAGGCTGCCCAGGGAGTTGGTTGATTCACCTTCCCTGGAGGTGTTTAAGGTACAGGTGGATGAGGTATTGAGGGACTTGGTTTAGTGTTGGATAAGAATGGTTGGACTAGAAGATCCGATGGGTCCCTTCCAACCTGGTTGTTCTGTGATTCTATGATTCTGTGAAACCATGTGCCTCAGGACCTCATACACCCGTCCCTTAAACACCTCCAGGGAAGGGGAATCAACCACCTCCCTGGGCAGCCTATTCCAATGCCCAATCACCCTTTCCATGAAAAACTTCCTCCTAATCTCCAGCCTAAATCTCCCCTGGTGGAGCTTGAGGCCATTCCCTCTCGTCCTGTTCCCTGTCACTTGGGAGAAGAGCCCAGCTCCCTCCTCTCTACAACCTCCTTTCAGGTAATTATAGAGAGTAATGAGGTCTCCTCTCAGCCTCCTCTTCTCTAGGCTAAACAACCCCAAAAAGATTAGTTACCGATGTACTAATATCCAGCTAAACGGATCCTTCTTTAGTTTTTTTTTCCGGTTGAAAACAAAACTCCTGTAATCGTTTGTAGAAACTCTCTTCTACCCTGTTTTACTTTGTAGCAGACTCATTTTTAAAGCTGATTCATCACAGAGCCTTATCGGGGTTGTGTTTTGCAACAGTGATTGTTTCCTGTGCATTTTGTTAAAATTATGGTGTCAGTAAGGACATCCAGTGCAGTGATAAACCTCAACAGGGCATTAATGCAAATTCTCTCTCAGTTTGCCATCTGTTTGCGAAGCTTTCAGTAAAATCAGGCAGATTTTCCTTAGTATATTGACCAGGTAATGAGAAAGAGGAGGTAATGCACGATTAACACGCCCAAAATGTCCGGTCCTGCAATTGGGGCACAACAACCCTATGAAGGGAAGGTGAATCAACCACCTCCCTGGGCAGCCTATTCCAATGCCCAATGACCTTTCTGGGAAAAGTTTTTTTCTTATGTCCAGCCTGACCCTCCCCTGGTGGAGCTTAAGGCCATTCCCTCTCATCCTGTCCCTTGGGAGAAGAGCCCAGCTCCCTCCTCTCCACAACCTCCTCTCAGGGAGTTGGAGAGATAAATGAGGTCTCCCCTCAGCCTCCTCTTCTCTAGGATAAACACCCCAAACTCTCTCAGCTGTTCCTCATAAGACCTGTTCTCCAGCCCTTTCACCAGCTTCGTTGCTCTTCTCTGGACTCTCTCCAGAGCCTCAACATCCTTCTTGTGCTGAGGGGCCCACAACTGAACACAGGATTCAAGGAGCAGTCTCACCAGTGCTGAGTCCAGAGGGAGAATCACCTCCCTGGACCTGCTGGTCACACCATTTCTGATCCAAGCCAGGATGCCATTGGCCTTCTTGGCCACCTGGGCACACTGCTGGCTCATGTTCAGTCGACTGTCAACCAACACCCCCAGGTCCCCCTCCTCCTGGCAGTTTTCCAGCCAGGCTTCTCCCAGTCTGTAGCTCTGCACAGGGTTGTTGTGCCCCAAGTGCAGGACCCAACATTTGGCCGTGTTAAACCTATGTTATTAAAGGACCATGTATTCACCCAGGGAACTTTGCTGCCATAACTAGGGGCTCCAAAGTTGTTTAGCTTCTTTTAAAAGTTGTTTTAGATCTGCAACTTTGGAAGCTACATGATGGGTGTTCTAATAAGGCACTTAGGATCATGAACTGACTAAGGGAAGCTGGGAAGATAGTTTCTTTCTATGAATTCCAAACAATTGGACAAGCACATTACAGGGGTTTATCTCTTAGGCTGCGGGGAGAGGTGTCCTTTCCCACTTTTTTATTTCCTTCCTTGCTGAAGCATCGGATTTTGGCTTGAGGTGTAAACAGAGTTCTGGATGTGGTGGATTATTGATTTGATGTGGCAGCACTAATACTTTGTTTTGCCTGAGTTTATGGTGACTGCATATCGTGGGTCGTGCCAGACACAAAGATCCTTTTATCACTCTAAGTGCAGCTTTGTTGCTATTCCAGAGCCTTTGGAAACGAGAAATAATACTCTGGCTGAGAAGTTTTGACAAGAACACAAGATGAGTCTCTTCCAACCTGGTGATTCTATGATTCTATGATTCTATGCTTCTTGATAATATTATTAAATTAGCTGAATAAGTAGTGTCTAATTTTTGACTAATTCTTGAATGGCAATCTCTGTTTTGCAGTATCAAGACAGTGAAATTGTAAAAGCAAGTTAAGGTGGAGTAAGAAAATAGTGGAGCTGTTGGAAAACAAGTCCTTGTGGATGGGCTCACACTCTGTCTGTGATGTTTTATTCACTACTTAACGCTAAATGCAGAGGAATGAGTGAGTTGCATCCCTGGGGTTCGTCCTTTCTTTCCTGAAGGGAGGAAAGAAAGTCTGTCACCTCAGCACTGGTCTTTGCAAACTGGGAAGGAACAATTTCTGGCATCCTGAGATCATAGAATCATAGAATAACCAGTTTGGAAGAGACCCATTGGGTCATCGAGTCCAACCATTCCTATCAAACACTAAACCAATCCCTGGGGACCTCATCCACCTGTCCCTTAAACATCTCCAGGATGTACAAGGGATGTGGACCCGCAATGAACCTCACTGCTCTGCTGCCATCTCACTTCGTTGAGCGGAAGGGGAAGCAGAATAAAGTAGGTCTGTTTCCTCTTTCCGTCAATTCAGTGATAAAAACAGAGTTAATTTCCCCTATTTAAATCATACTGAGAGCAGTTGTAAAAAGAGTAGAAATGCTAAGTAAGTTCACTCGGGTGGGATCAAATCCTGCTTAATGTGGATGTTTTAAGTCCTCCTTAGCCCATAGCAGTGTGTTAATGTCAAGTTTTTTCCTGTGTTTAAAGAAAGGCTGTAGTGGCAGATGATGTCTTGAGGCTGAATTGACATTGCTCATTGCTCTCTCCAGCTACCTGAAAGGAGGTTGTGGAGAGGAGGGATCTGGCCTCTTCTCCCAAGTGACAGAGGACAGGACGAGAGGGAATGGCCTCAAGTTATTTGGTATTTGTATTTGGTATTTGGTCATAACCGTGGTCTCCACAGTTTCCAGCCCCTGCATTAATTTTAAATTCGCTCCCTTACTGGGAGCAGAAAAGTCAACAGGTTTCTCTTCCAGATGTTTCTCTCTTTTGGTTATTTTTAGGTCTCGTTTTTGGACTTCCTATCATGGAGATGTAACCCTTTATTGTAATAGAAATATAGTCATTAATCTAGTCCTCAGGCACAATCAGAAGTACAAATTAGCACCGTTCTCCACTCATCAAATATGAATTGTCAGATTAATTTTTAAAGGAACATCTTTTCCGTGATTACACACTTTTAAAAAAAAAAAGTTATAAAACTCACCCAGTATTATATTTCCTATTCCGTCACATTTTTTGAACAATCCTATAGAGTATTTCCTATATCAAAAACGTTTTTCTGTAATTAAAGAGGGTTTTGTTTGCTTTAAGGAATAGTTTGAAATATTCACAAGCGCCTGCGAATGTTAATTTCCATTTTAAAATAAAAAGTAGTTCAAAATGTGTATAAATAATGCAGACAGGTTGAACACATCTTCTGCATATTTTTCAAATTAAAGCGAGGTCTCTCCTACAAACATTTGGTCTTTGTTTTTCTAGAATTTGGGTGGCTCCACCCTGGCTTGTGTTGGCACATGATTTGTTTAGCATTGCACAAGCGTATGAAGTAACTATCTAATGTCTAGCACGACAGCAATTGCTTCAGCAGTACAGTCACAAAATGTCCATTTTGTATGTCACTCTAAAGAGCTGTAGGTTTTTTATCAGCAGATAATAGCTGTTTTCGAGGCCGCTCCTTGAGTACTCTGTTCAATTCTGGACCCTTCAGCACAAGAAGGATGTTGAGGCTGTGGAGTGAGTCCAGAGAAGAGCAACAAAGCTGGTGAAGGGGTTGGAGAACAGGCCTGATGAGGAGTGGCTGAGAGAGCTGGTGGTGTTTATCCTGGAGAAGAGGAGGCTGAGGGGAGACCTCATTGCTCTCTCCAACTCCCTGAAAGGAGGTTGTGGAGAGGAGGGAGCTGGGCTCTTCTCCCAAGGGACAGGGGACAGGACAAGAGGGAATGGCCTCAAGCTCCACCAGGGGAGATTTAGGCTGGAGATTAGGAGGAAGTTTTTCATGGAAAGAGTCATTGGGCATTGGAATAGGCTGCTGAGGGAGGTGGTTGATTCACCTTCCCTGGAGGTGTTTAAGGGATGGGAGGATGAGGTGCTGAGGGACTTGGTTTAGTGTTAGATTGGAATGGTTGGACTCAATGATCCGATGGGTCCCTTCCAACCTGGTTGTTCTGTGATTCTATGAAATCAATGAATTCTCCCAGCATTCTGCTATGGAAACTCTCAGCCTCTGGCCTGGACAGGCACAATCTCTCCTGGGTAGAAAACTGGTTGTCTGGAGGGCCCAGAGAGTGGTGGGAAATGGAGTGAACTCCATCTGGAGGCCAGTGACAAGTGGTGTCCCCAGGGCTCAGTGCTGGGTCCAACCCTGTTCAATGTCTTCATCAATCACCTGGAAGAAGGCATCGAGTGCTCCCTGAGCAAGTTTGCAGGTGACACTGAGCTGCGTGGAAGTGTGGATCTGCTGGAGGGTCGGGAGGCTCTGCAAAGGGACCTAAATAGGGTGGCTTGTTTAACAAGCTGGATCCATGGGCTGAGAGCAACGAGATGAGATTTAACAAGGCTAAATACTGTGTCCTGCACTTGAGGCACAACAACCCTGAGCAGAGCTACAGACTGGGAGAAGTCTGTCTAGAAAGCTGCCAGGAGGAGAAGGACTTGGGGGTGTTGGTTGACAGTGGTTGACATGAGGCAGCAGTGTGCCCAGGTGGCCAAGAAGGCCAAGGGCATCCTGGCTTGGATCAGAAACAGTGTGACCAGCAGGGCCAGGGAGGTTCTTCTCCCCCTGTACTCCACACTGGCGAGACTGCTCCTCGAATCCTGTGTTCAGTTGTGGGCCCCTCAGCACAAGAAGGATGTTGAGGCTCTGGAGTGAGTCCAGAGAAGAGCAACGAAACTGGTGAAGGGGCTGGAGAACAGACCTTATGAGGAGCGGCTGAGAGAGCTGGGGGTGTTTATCCTGAAGAAGAGGAGGCTGAGGGGAGACCTTATTGCTCTCTGCAACTCCCTGAGAGGAGGTTGTGGAGAGCAGGGATCTGGGCTCTTCTCCCAAGGGACAAGGGACAGGACGAGAGGGAATGGCCTCAAGCTCCACCAGGGGAGATTTAGGCTGGAGATTAGGAGGAGGTTTTTCACCGAAAGGGTCATTGGGCATTGGAATAGGCTGCCCAGGGAGGTGTTTGGTTCTCCTTCCCTGGAGGTGTTTAAGGGATGGGTGGACGAGATACTGAGGTACATGGTTTAGTGTCTGGTAGGAATGGTTGGACTCAATGATCCGATGGGTCTCTTGCAACCTGGTTGTTCTATGATTCTATGATTCTATGAAATTGTCTGGGGCACGTCGAGCTGTCCTGTCACTGCTTCTAGGAGATGGCTGCTCTTTAGGGTCTGTCCTCTCCTTCTTGTCAGGAGGGCATTTACAGAAATGGACTTTGATGACATTTATTTCATCACTTGGACTGTAAAAACGCGCCTTTTATTGGAGCGTGGCCAGGAGAAGGAGGCATGAAATAGCGTGTAGGGTTGAGAAGAAAAAAGGTTGAGAGTAGCTTCCCACTTCTACAACAATTACTTTAAATGTGTGTTATTTGCAGGGAGTGCTGATCGGTGCTCCTGATCAGTTGTAACCATGACAGTGCCTTTGAGTTCTTCCCTACAACCAAGTTTCATGCATTTAACTCCTCTCTTAGAAATTTTAAGTTTTGCCTAGAATTTCCTTTGTGTGTGTGTGTGTGTGTGTGTAAGTTTTTCTTCTTGTACATTTATTATACGACTTAAGTTTATCTGCCACGTGCTGGCATGACATGTTCTCAGTAGGTAAGTGTCTAGTTCCTGGGCCAAGCCTTATATCTTCTCTGCTGCCATTGATGAAATATATCAATGCACAGAACAACCTTGAGGGACTTGGTTTAGTGTTTGATAGGAATGGTTGGACTAGAAGATCCGATGGGTCCCTTCCAACCTGGTTGTTCTAGGATTCTATAATTCTATGAACCACAACCCTAAGATTCTTGGAGTCAAAATCCAGACGAGGTTTTAGTTTTGTTTTGTTTTGGTTTTTTTTCATTCTGTGTCTTTAAGTGTGTTTTTCATTATAAATTTATATTATGGACCTCTATGTTTCCTTGTCAGTAATTGTAGGTTTTAACCATATTACCCTCTTTTCTTTCAATAAGAAGAGTGTCAAAAAATTATAGAATCACCAGGTTGGAAGAGACCCATCGGATCATCGAGTCCAACCATTCCTATCAAACACTAAACCATGTCCAAAATAAATAGATGTTTGTTGTTCTGCCCTTTCTGCAGTTTTAGCTGGAATTCTAACTCTGTTTTCCATACTGCCCTTCACACCTGCCGTCTCTCATCTTAATAAAGCAGCTTGGGTTTTCAAGTCCAGGGCATTGTCCAGTGTAATTTGATAAGAAAAAAAAAAAAAAACTGGGGAGGTCTTCAGAGATGAGGCAGAGTTCTGAATATTTGATCAGGTGTCTCTGCCTGGACTGCTAGTTGTTAAAATAAACAGCAGCAATACAGAGGAAATGTCCATAGTGTGGAATGTTTGCAATGAACTTTGTGAAATGCAGATGGAAAACAAAAGAGAAGAGAGGATCATAGCATCATAGAATCATAGAACAACCAGGTTGGAAGAGACCCATCGGATCATCGAGTCCAACCATTCCTATCAAACACTAAACCATGTCCCTCAGTACCTCGTCCACCCGTCCCTTAAACACCCCCAGGGAAGGGGAATCAACCACCTCAACCACTTGTAGGAGGATGTTGGAGCCTAGTTCTCTCTGACCAGTGTCTGACCAGACCCGGACCAAGGTCTTTTAGATATTCCGTGTGTGAAGTGTGTCGTGTTTAACATCAGTATTACATATTGGAAGGCAGTTGATGTTACATCTGATTCAGTATATTGATGCAAAACGTACTGAAAGCACAATACAAATGTAAGCTACATCTTTCTAAACAGACTTCCCCTAGTCTGTAGCTCTGCATAGGGTTGTTGTGCCCCAAGTATAGGATCCACCATTTGGCCATGTTAAGCCTTATGCCAGTCACAAAAGACATGTATAGAACAACTAAATAGGCCATTTGGTGTTTGGCTGCTGTGTTGTTCTGTGAGTTGGTGTCTCTTTACCATGATCTTGGTGCTTTTATGGCTCACTTGTTGTGTCAGAGGTTACGTTTCTGAACGTCTGTTCCCAGGCTGATGTGCTGTAGCCAAGGGAGGCAGGAAACGAGGAAAAAGATAAGATTCGTTCCTTTATTTCACAGAGAAAGATGTGCTTAGGTCCTTTTTGTGATTCCTCTGTTGAAAATAGCAAACATATGCAGGGGGAACAACTGTTCTTAGCAATATGGTTTAGTTAGCCTAGTTTCAGGCTGAGGGAGAAAAATATGGATCAAACTTAAGTGTTGAGGATCACAGTTCACAATGGCAGGAGAAAACGCTGAGCATAGGAGTAATTGTACTGCTTCTCAGTCCTTTAACCTTAACAAAGCATTTTTTCAGCACCCTCCTCCATTGCCCTTTGCACCTTTCTCTTGTTTCTTTCATGGGGTCAGAATAATTCATGTACCACAGACATATCTGTCTAGAAAGACATTTCTGTCTTTCTAGACATTTCTGGCTGGAAAACTGCCAGGAGGAGAGGGACCTGGGGGTGTTGGTCAACAGTGAATGACCATGAGCCAGCAGTGTGCCCAGGTGGCCAAGAAGGCCAATGGCATCCTGGCTTGGATCAGAAATGGTGTGACCAGCAGGTCCAGGGAGGTGATTCTCCCTCTGGACTCAGCACTGGTGAGACTGCTCCTCGAATCCTGTGTTCAGTTGTGGTCCCCTCAGCACAAGAAGGATGTTGAGGCTCTTGAGCGAGTCCAGAAAAGAGCAACAAAGCTGGTGAAGGGGTTGGAGAACAGGCCTTATGAGGAACGACTGAGAGAGCTGGTGGTGTTTATCCTGGAGGAGAGACCTCATTGCTCTCTATAACTACCTGAAAGGAGGTTGTGTAGAGGAGGGAGCTGGGCTCTTCTCCCAAGGGACAGGGGACAGGACAAGAGGGAATGGTCTCAAGCTCCACCAGGGGAGATTTAGGCTAGAGATTAGGAGGAAGTTTTTCTTGGAAAGAGTCATTGGTCACTGGAACAGGCTGCCCAGGGAGGGGGTTGATTCCCCTTCCCTGGAGGTGTTTAAGGCACAGGTAGATGAGGTGCTGAGGGACATGGTTTAGTGTTTGATAGGAATGGTTGGACTCGATGATCCAATGGGTCTCTTCCAACCTGATGATTCTATGAGTCTATGATTCTATATTTCTATGATTCTGTTTCTTCCCCAGTTTGGGGAATGTGAGGAAGAGCTGAGCTGACTGCACTGTGGGAAGAGGACAAAGACAAATCCATAGGAATTCTGCCTTGTTAGTTCCACTGTTCATGGAACAAGTAGGTTTTCATTGATATTCCTAAATTAATGGTGTCCTTTTATATCGCAGCACCATGCGCATGGACTTTATTGATCTGGTGTTTAATTAAAACCACAGCTGGTGATCATTTAATTATAGTGAGCGAAAGGGAATGATACTTACTTCACTGTGTAGCTTTGTTTTATTCAATTTAGAGAACAGTAGCCATTATGACATGTATTATTGGAAAGCTCTGCCGACAGATGCAAGATCTGATGAGCCAACTGGTGAGCTCCATTGCTGTGCTTCCCCTCTTTTAGAGGGAAGATGCTGAAAGAGTGTCTTGCAAATTCACCAGCTTTCCTGAAAATTAAAGTGGATTGTGAACAGATTGATACAATCAATCAAGCTAGTTCTTGTTTGTCCAGACTGTAAAGCCAGTGCAGGGTTTCCTGTGGCAGGAAGGAGAACCTTCTGCTGGAGGCCAAGAGTAATTAAAGATAATTCAGGGTGTTTATGGGTTTATTAAGAGATTTCAGCATAGAGGCTTTAAAGGAGCCGTTTTGCTTATACCTGTAGCTGGACTGGATTACTCTTCTTTCACTTGAAAAGTGAGGCTGCCTCACCTAAAACCTACTGCAACATAAAATTGTATATCATAGAATCATAGAACAACCAGGTTGGAAGAGACCAATCGGATCATCGAGTCCAACCATTCCTATCAATCACTACCCCATGTCCCTCAGGACTTCATGCACCCGTCCCTTAAACACCTCCAGGGAAGGGGAATCAACCACCTCCCTGGGCAGCCTATTCACCCTTTCCGTGAAAAACTTCCTCCTAATCTCTAGCCTAAATCTCCCCTGGTGGAGCTTGAGGCCATTTCCTCTCATCCTGTCCCTTGGGAGAAGAGCCCAGATCCCTCCTCTCCATAACCTCCTCTCAGGCAGTTGCAGAGAGCAATGAGGTCTCCTCTCAGCCTCCTCTTCCAAGATAAACACCCCCAGCTCTCTCAGGTGCTCCTCATAAGGCCTGTTCTCCAGACCCTTCACCAGCTTCGTGGCTCTTCTCTGGACTTGCTCCAGAACCTCAACATCCTTCTTGTGCTGAGGGGCCCACAACTGAACACAGGATTCGAGGAGCGGCCTCACCAGTGCTGAGTACAGAGGGAGAAGAACCTCCCTGGGCCTGCTGGTCACACCATTTATGATACAGAAATACATAGGTGTATATTTGTACTGAAATTAATAACTGCATGGGTGCAGGACATTTTTCTAGCTGACAGAATAAAAAAGCTTTTGACTGAACCCACAAGTAAGAATGTCCAGAGCTTCAGAATTCACCTCTAAAAACCTTCATGAAATCCCGTTTCATGTTTTGAAGCTTGAGGTGGCCTTTTCAATAACAATGGGAATACTGTACACAAAGGAGCTATTGCCAAATGACCTGGTCCCTCTGCTGTCGTAGTGACACTTTCACATGGCAGTTTTGGAGAACAACTGTGGTTTTGCTGATGTTCAGTATTGTAAATGTAAAACTGATATCTTAGAATCATAGAACAACCAGGTTGGAAGAGACCCATCGGATCATCGAGTCCAACCATTCCCATGGGACTCATTAGCAGATTTACTGGGAATTGAATAAGAAAAATACTTAGATGTGACCCAACAAAACGTCAGAGTGAAGGACTGAAACTGGCTGAAGGACTAGGACCAGGGTTTGTGTTTCAGTTGGAATCCTGGCAGCAGAGTAGGGTTTGAGATGTTGCTTGGTCTGGTGTGAAAGGTGACTTGTGTTTTCTCAACCAGTATCATCTGGAGTTGTTTTGTTACTTCAGCGAAGAAAGAGCTCAGTATTAGCGACTAGTTCTCCTCCTGGACACTTCAGTAGTTGTTGTCAGTACTGAGCTGATGCCTCTGGAGTAACAGTGATAGGAATGGTTGGACTAGAAGATCTGATGGGTCCCTTCCAACCTGGTTGTTCTATGAGTCCATGATTCTATGATTCTAATGAATGGGATTCTCGAAGGCAGGAAGAATGAATGAGTTGCAAGTACAGGATTTGGCAAGTACAGTGTCTTGGTTGCTGCATGAAGGAAAGGCTGTGGATGGACCTTCCTGGACTTCAGCAAAGCCTTTGACACAGTTTCTTCCAACATTCTGCTATGGAAACTGTCACCTCTGGCCTGGACAGGCGACACTCTCCTGGGTAGAAAACTGGTTGGCTGGAGGGCTCAGAAAGTGGTGGGAAATGGTGTTAAATCCAGCTGGAGGCCAGTGACAAGTGGGGTTCCCCAGGACTCAGTGCTGGGTCCAGCCCTGTTCAATGTCTTCATCAATGACCTGGATGAAGGCATCGAGTGCTCCCTTAGCAAGTTTGCAGATGACACTGAGCTGGGTGGGAGTGTGGATCTCCTGGAGGGTCAGAAGGCTCCAAAGGGATCTGAACAGGCTGGACCACTGGGCAGAGTCCAACGGCATGAGGTTTAACACGGCCAAATGCCGGGTCCTGCACTTGGGGCACAACAACCCTGAGCAGTTCCAGACTGGGAGAAGTCTGGCTGGAAATTGCCAGGAGGAGACAGACCTGGGGGTGTTGGTTGACAGTGACTGAACATGAGCCAGCAGTGGCCCAGGTGGTCAAGAAGGCCAATGACATCTTCGCTTGGATCAGACATGGTGTGACCAGCAGGTCCAGGGAGGTTCTTCTCCCTCTGGACTCAGCACTGGTGGGACTGCTCCTCGAATCCTATGCTCAGTTCTGGGCCCCTCAGCACAAGAAGGATGTTAAGGCTCTGGAGCGAGTCCAGAGAATAGCAATGAAGCTGGTGAAGGGGCTGGAGAACAGGTCTTATGAGGAACGTCTGAGAGACCTGGGGGTGTTTATCCTGGAGAAGAGGAGGCTGAGAGGAGACCTCATTGCTCTCTACAACTACCTGAAGGGAGGTTGTGGAGAGGAGGGAGCTGGGCTCTTCTCCCAAGGGACAGGGGACAGGACAATAGGGAATGACCTCAAGCTCCACCAGGGGAGATTTAGGCTAGAGATTAGGAGGAAGTTTTTCATGGAAAGTGTCACTGGGCATTGGAATAGGCTACCCAGGGAGGGGGTTGATTCCCCTTCCCTGGAGGTGTTTAAGGGACGGGTGGATGAGGTGCTGAGGGACATGGTTTAGTGTTTGATAGGAAGGGTTGGGCTTGATGATCCAATGGGTCTCTTCCAACCTGGTTGTTCTATGATTCTATGATTCTTTTAAGAGCTGGTCTTGATTTCTAAATTGTGTAGCTAATGTAATTCAAGTAATGTTAGTTATCCTAGTCTGCTAGATATTTCCACATGCTATTAGCTGAAGGTGCAATGTGACTTTTATCAAGAGGATCTACTACGTAAAGAAAAACAGTTCAGGTTCTGCATGCTTGGCTTCAGTAGATTAGAATCACTGAAACGCACTGACTTGGGAGCACAGAGAACAACAACAGAGCTTGAAGTGGAGCAAGCTTACATTGCAAAATAAAACCAAATCCTATGCGCGGAGTTATTCCCTTTACCAGAGGGATAACCTCTGTATGTGGCCTCTTCTCCCAAGTGACAGGGGACAGGCCAAGAGGGAATGACCTCAAACTCCACCAGGAGAGATTTAGGCTAGAGATTAGGAGGAAGTTTTTCACACAGAGGGTCACTGGGTATTGGAATAAGCTGCCCAGGGAGGTGGTTGAGTCACTTTCCCTGGAGGTGTTTAACGCCCGGTGGATGAGGTCTTGAGGGGCATGGGTTAGTATTTGATAGGAATGGTTGGACTAGAAGATCCGATGGGTCCCTTCCAACCTGGCTGTTCTATGTTTCTATGATTCTGTGGTTCTATGTCTGAAGGTACCAAAACACAATACTCCTCAAGACTGAAACTACTTGCTATTAAGCTAATGTTAGAATTAATCTACAGCTGGATTGTACATTAATGTATTTATCCTTATAATGTGTTTGCTGTTGGATTTTGATAGGAATGGTTGGACTCAATGATCCGATGGGTCTCTTGCAACCTGGTTGTTCTATGATTCTATGAAGGAATGCGAGGGTTGTCTGGAGAAAAATTCCCAGTAAAAAGTACTTCCTAGTATGTGGGTTTCTTTTAGACTTTTGTTACAGCCAAGTTCCTATTTACTGCTGCGGAGGTGGTTGACTCACCTTCCCTGGAGGTGTTTAAGGTACAAGTGGAGAAGATGCTGAGGGGCATGGTTTAGAGATTGGTAGGAATGGTTGGACTCAGTGATCCAGTAGGTCTCTTCCAACCTGGTGATTCTATGATTCTATGATTCTATATTATAGCTGCTGTGTAATATTCTATCTTCTCTCAATGTGCTGCTGCTACGTGGCTTGTTAATTGATTAATTTGTTCCTTTCCTTTTATCCTTTTGTCTTTTAGCTTCATTTAGCAGCCCTGGCTTCCCTAAAGGGAGACATAGTGGAGCTTAATAAACGCCTGCAACAAACAGAAAGGGAGCGCGACCTGTTGGAAAAGAAATTGGCGAAAGCACAGGTGAGCAATAGTTCCAGGATTCCAAAGGTGATCTTTGGCTTGTGTTGTCCTTGTTCTTCGGAGAGGAATGCAATGTGCTGGGAGAGGTTAAAATATCTGAACAATGTCACAAGTGAAAAGAACTTTAAGACTGAGAGAAGCGTAGTTGCTGTCGGGTGTAAGTTTTATGTGCTGATGACATTCGTCTAAAAAGACACCAAGAAAGTATTAGATTAAGTTTCTGCTTTGAAGCCAATATAAACAGCAACTGCTTTGAAAGATTTCAGAATGTAAAAATTGCATCATCCTCTCAGTGAGTTAGGTAACTGATGGCAGGGTCTTCCCCTCCTGGGTCAGATTCAAACGCAGCACAAATTAGCACTGATGAAAAGCTGGTGCCAACTGGCAGAACTGTGCTGGTATGTGAGAAATGATATGTGAGCTCAGCCTAGCTTGAAGCAAGGCAGTTTGTATACATCTGTTGTGGAACATGAGCCAGCAGTGTGCCCAGGTGGCCAAGAAGGACAATGGCATCCTTGCTTGGATCAGAAATGGTGTGACCAGCAGGGCCAGGGAGGTGATTCTCCCTCTGGACTCAGCACTGGTGAGGCCGCTCCTTGAATCCTGTGTCCAGTTGTGGGCCCCTCAGCACAAGAAGGATGTTGAGGCTGTTCAGTGAGTCCAGAGAAGAGCAACGAAGTTGGTGAAGGGGCTGGAGAACAGATCCTATGAGGAGCGGCTGAGAGAGCTGGGGTTGTTTATCCTGGAGAAGAGGAGACTGAGAGGAGACCTCATTACTCTCTACAAGTACCTGAAAGGAAGTTGTGGAGAGGAGGTGTCTGGGCTCTTCTCCCAAGGGACAGAGGACAGGACAAGAGGGAATGGCCTCAAGCTCCACCAGAGGAGATTTAGGCTGCAGATTAGGAGGAAGTTTTTCATGGAAAGGGTGATTGGGCATTGGAATAGGCTGCCCAGGGAGGTGGTTGATTCCCCTTCCCTGGAGGTGTTTAAGGCACAGGTAGATGATGTGCTGAGGGACATGGTTTAGTGTTTGATAGGAATGGTTGAACTAGAAGATCCGATGGGTCCCTTCCAACCTGTTTTTTCTATGATTCTGATTCTGTGATTCTGTGATTCTATGATTCTATGATTCTATGAAAGCACAGCCAGTGGGAAGCCATGGGATTAAATAAGAAGAAGGTCTGAACTCAAAAAGTTCCTAAAGAAAAAGTAATCTTTTCAGGTCATCAAGATACGTGGAGAAAGACAAATGCCAACAGGGAAAACTGGAACCATTTTTCTTAATATTTCTCTCTTCTATAAACAAAACCTTTGATTTCAGATACTGTCATTCTGATAAATACCTTTTATAATTACTTTACGTTCCAGAACTAATTCAAGAACTTGTACTGCTTTATACTTGCATAGAGACAGTCAGAGCCTGTTGTCCTGTATAGTATCTCGTTTGTTGCCCAGAGGAGAGGTTGTGGATTTTTTTATAGGAATCGTTGGACTCGATGATCCGGCGGGTCTCTTCCAACCTGATGAGTCTATGATTCTGTGATTCTATGATTCTCTTCCTGAGGGACTTGGTTTAGTGTTTGATAGGAATGGTTGGACTTGATGATCCAATGGGTCTCTTCCAACCCGGTTGTTCTATGGTTCTATGATTCCAGCCCTGGAAGTTCTCAAGGCACCAGGAGGTACTCTTGGGCATCCTGCTTTAGATGACCCTCCTTGACTTGGGTAAGGATTTGTATGAATGACCTCCAGAGGTCCTCTTCACTTTCTACTATTCGGTGATTTTGCTAATTTAGAGCAAAAATTTTACTTTGGTATTCACTGCATTTTTTAAACTAAAGCCAAATACAGAAATGCTGAAGCAGTATAGATTTTCAGGCACTTAGCTCAATCATAGAATCATAGAACAACCAGGTTGGAAGAGACCCATCGGATCATCGAGTCCAACCATTCCTATCAAACACTAACCCATGTCCCTCAGGACCTCATCCACCCGTCCCTTAAACACCTCCAGGGAAGGGGAATCAACCACCTCCCTGGGCAGCCTATTCCAATGCCCAAAGATCCTTTCCATGAAAAACTTCTTCCTAATCTCCAGCCTAAATCTCCCCTGGTGGAGCTTGAGGCCATTCCCTCTCATCCTGTCCCCTGTCCCTTAGGAGAAGAGCCCAGCTCCCTCCTCTCTATAAACTCCTTTCAGGGAGTTGTAGAGAGTAATCTTCCAACCATGACTAGGTCTTCAACCACATTCTCTGAGGTTTTTCCAGCTCCCTTTCAGGTTGTTGGGATTGTAAATGCTACTCTTATTACAGAACATCAATGCAACAACCAGATATTAACCCTTTTGTGGTTGGATTCCCCTAAATATGTGAACCGGAGACACACTGGGAGTTAATCTCATTTACCAGCTGTAGTCCTGAGTGCTTTTTCTAATTTAAGTTGCACTCTGAGAGAGAGCAGTTTGATGTATGAGGTTGCATTTGACAGCTATTAAATCGTCGCCTAGCTCTACTGTACCCAAATCATAGAATCATAGAACAACCAGGTTGGAAGAGACCCATCGGATCACCGAGTCCAACCATTCCTATCAAGCACTAACTCATGTCCCTCAGCACTTCATCCGATTGACATCATTCTGCATGATGTTTATACACTGACTTGTTTTTTTTTTTTTTAATAATTCTACAGCATCTTGTGCTCACCACAGTTTTTTTGTCAGTGTTTCAGTCTTACTTCCACATCTTTGTTTAAAAATTGCGTATCTCATCGCTCAGCCAATGATGAGTGCCTTGTAGATGCTCCCATACAGTGATGAATCCCCACTGATGGTGACTGGGATTGAGGGTCAGTCCTTAATCTCAGATAACACATGCTCTGCTAGCATAAGGCTGTTTGGTGTTTTCTTTACCAATTATGCATGTGTAGTCCTCAATTTGAAATGTTGAGGTTTTCCATAGAATCATAAAATCATAGAACAACCAGGTTGGAAGAGACCCATCGGATCATAGAGTCCAACCATTCCTATCAAACACTAACCCATGTCCCTCAGCACCTCATCCATCCGTCCCTTAAACACCTCCAGGGAAGGGGAATCAACTACCTCCGTGGGCAGCCTATTCCAATGCCCAGTGACCCTTTCTGGGAAAAACTTCCTCCTAATCTCCAGCCTAAATCTCCCCTGGTGGAGCTTGAGGCCATTCCCTCTTGTCCTGTCCCCTGTCCCTTGGGAGAAGAGCCCAGTTCCCTCCTCTCTACAACCTCCTTTCAGGTAGTTGTAGAGAGTAATGAGGTCTCCTCTCAGCCTCCTCTTCTCCACATGGTCTTGGCCTGCGTGCTCGTGAGCACAAGTGCAGCAACAGTTCCTACCCAAACTGTGAGTAAGACAAGGTCAGAATATCTGAAAGCTTTCATCCTTTCAAAAAATTACTTTTTCATGAGTAATTTCTATAAAGATTTAATGCTTTAGTTTTACTCAGGTTTTTTTTTTTTCTTACAAAAGCCCCCGAGGACATAGGAACTTTTAGGGAGTTATATTAAATAATATACAATCTTCTTTTTCTAACTCTATCACTTTCAAGTAGATGCTCCACTTAACACAGGTGGTTTTTTTTAAATTTTCCTTCCACTCCACAGGGAATCATCCAAATTCATGTCATGTATCGTATAGAATGATAGAATCATAGAACAACCAGGTTGGAAGAGACCCATCAGATCATCGAGTCCAACCATTCCTATCAAGCACTAACCCATGTCCCTCAGCACCTCATCCACCTGTCCCTTAAACACCTCCAGGGAAGGTGAAGCAACCACCAACCTGGGCAGCCTATTCCAATGCCCAATGACCCTTTCCATGAAAATCTTCCTCTTAATCTCCAGCCTAAATCTCCCCTGGTGGAGCTTGAGGTCATTTCCTCTTGTCCTGTCCCCTGTCACTATCATACCATTTTCTCCTCTACAACCTCTGTTCAATGTATTTCTTCTTCACTAATGTGAATCAGAGGCTCAGAGGGCATAAATTAAAGAAGAGGTGTTTGAGGTTCCGCATAACCATATTCAGATGAGGCATGAAATCTCTGGTCTGCATCTGGACTGTGCTTACAAAGGCAGCGTGAGTTTCATTTCGGTTGGTGTGGTAAATGATCTTTGGAACAAACAGCTGTTAAAATGCATTTCTTGCTACTATCTTTCCTGTCTTTTCATGAGGCACGTGTGACAGTTTAGAAGAAAGTGACAAGTGGGGTTCCCCAGGGCTCAGTGCTGGGTCTAGCCCTGTTCAATGTCTTCATCAATGACCTGGATGAAGGCATCGAGTGCTCACACAGCAAGTTTGCAGACAACACTAAACTGTGTGGAAGTGTGGATCTGCTGGAGGGTCCAGAGACTCTGCAAAGGAACCTAAACAGGCTGGATCCATGGGCTGACTTTAACGGGATGAGGTTTAACACGGCCAAATGCCGGGTCCTGCACTTGGGGCACAACAACCCTGAGCAGAGCTACAGACTGGGAGAAGCCTGGCTGGAAAGCTGCCAGGAGGAGAGGGACCTGGGGGTGTTGGTCGACAGCGACTGACCATGATCCAGCAGTGTGCCCAGGTGGCCAAGAAGGCCAATGGCATCCTGATTTGGATCAGAAATGGTGTGACCAGTAGGTCCAGGGAGGTGATTCTCCCTCTGTACTCAGCACTGGTGAGGCTGCTCCTTGAATCCAACCATTCCTATCAAACACTAAAGCATGTCCCCCGCTGCGTATCATAGAATCATAGAATAACCAGGTTGGAAGAGACCCACCGGATCATCGAGTCCAACCATTCCCATCAATCACTGCAGTTTTTGCACAATTTGCCATGGAGTGAGGTCTTGAACAGAATTTGCTCTGAAGTACTGGTCAACCACAACTAGTATCTTCTTTCCAAAAATCTTTCTGTGGTTGCGAAAAGAAAAATAGTACTTTCTCCCAGCTCTGCCTGGCACCATATCCTGGCTTTGATAACGAAAAATAGAGCATGTCTGAGGGGGAAGCATAAGAAACACATACGAGGAATTATTCTCCTTCATAACTCCTCACCTTTCTGCCAACATCTGTGAGCAGGAGGCCACATCACACTTAATCATTCTCTATAGTCCTGTTCCCTGTGAACTTATCTGATCTTCTTTCTAATCCATCTGCATTCTTGGCATTTCCCACATCCTGTGACACTGAGTTCTGCGGTTTTGTGATAGAGCATAGGCTTGAATAACACTCTGAGCGATTCGGCAAATGCAACAGGAACGGACAATTCACTTGCTACCTCTTTCATATTGTTTCGTCTTCTTTTGTAAAGTAATTTCTCATTCTTTAGGCTTAGTCCTTGGAAAAAGGAATTTTGTAAAGTGGGATTTTTGGAAGTAAATTTGGAATTTTATAATAGTTCTAGACACAGAGTAACTGCGACCATACTGCATCGTTCTGAATCGTGTGACATGCAGCAATATCATAGAACAACCAGGCTGGAAGAGACCCACTGGGTCATCGAGCCCAACCATTTCCAAGCACCACATCCATGGTGTGTGAACAAGCACCATGACCAAGCATCGTTTCCAAGCACCATCACTCCAGCAGTTAATTATTTACTATCCTCTTCATTATTCAGAATTTAGGGAGGAACAACAGGATTTCGATATATGAATAAAAGCAACACACTGTAAGTATGTAAAGATCATGTGAACTTCACACAAAGGCTTGAGTTTCTCATTTAACAAGGTAGCTTGAAACAGAAATACATGGTGAACATCGAAACCATAGAATCATAGAATCACTAGGTTGGAAGAGACCCATAGGATCTTCGAGTCCAACCATTCCTATCAAACAATAAACCATGTCCCTCAGGACCTCGTCCAGCCGTCGTTTAAACCCCTCCAGGGAAGGGGAATCAACCACCTCCCTGGGTAGACTCTGACAGTGACCAATGACCCTTTCCATGAAAAACTTCCTCCTATTCTCTAGCCTAAATCTCCCCTGGTGGAGCTTGGGGCCATTCCCTCTCGTCCTGTCCCCTGTCCCGTGGGAGAAGAGTCCAGCTCCCTCTTCTCCACAACCTCCTCTCAGGGAGTTGTAGAGAGCAATGAGGTCTCCTCTCAGCCTCCTCTTCTCCAGGATAAACACCCCCAGCTCTCTCAACCACTCCTCATAAGACCTGTTCTCCAGACCCCTCACAAGCTTTGTTGTTCTTCTCTGGACTCGCTCCAGAGCCTCAACATCCTTCTTGTGCTGAGGGGTCCACAAGTGAACACAGGATTCAAGGAGCAGTCTCACCAGTGCTGAGCACAGAGGGAGAAGAACCTCCCTGGCCCTGCTGGTCACACCATTTCTGATCCAAGCCAAGATGCCATTGGCCTTCTTGGCCACCTGGGCACACTGCTGCCTCATGGTCAGTCACTGTCGACCAACACCCCCAGGTCCCTCTCCTCCTGGCAGTTTTCCAGCCAGACTTCTCCCAGTCTGTAGTTCTGCTCAGGGTTGTTGTGCCCCAAGTGCAGGATCTGACATTTGGCCGTGTTAAACCTCATCCCATTAGACTCAGCCCATGGATCCAGCCTGTTTAGGTCCCTTTGCAGAGCCTCCCAACCCTCCAACAGATCCACACTTCCACCCAGAAGTGGAATCTCACATGGATTAGTCCCTGGTAGTAGTGTTCTGGCATATCAGGTGTACACAGAATATACCACCAAGAAATTAAGTCTGACAGTGCATGTTTTCATGACTGAGGGTTTGGCACAATGGACTTGTGCGTATGCTTGGAATTAGGTTAATGAATTACCAGTTTAAAATCTGCCACTCCTTTTAGATTAAAATACTGTTTCAGTTGAGCAAAGAGTCTTAGCTCCTGTGAGCCTGTTAGACAGGTTTATCCCTGTGGCTCAGTCAAGTGATGACTTGTATTTTTGGTGAACGACGCCATAGCCAGCGAATGTTTCCACAGGGCCCGAGGCACTGGGGGATCTCTTACCAACCCCTGGTGCTTCTTTTTTGTCCTCCTACTGAACACTGCAACTTTAACATAAAGGTTTGCCTTGCTGGTGTTTCTTGCATGAAGAATTTGTTTGTATTAATAGGTAATAGCTTGAGACAATGCGCTTGGGTTGAAATGTTTCCTCTTTCCGTCCTTCTTGCTCATACTCTTCTTGCTGTTGTGGTTGCTCCTGGCATCAGGAGGTCAGACAGCTGTTTCGTGGCATTGTTAATTTTTATTGTGACTGAATGGACATAGTTTAGTGTTTGATAGGAATGGTTGGACTTGATGATCCGATGGGTCTCTTCCAACCTGGTTGTTCTACGATTCTACGATTCTATGAATTGACCTTTTCAGTCTGTACAAAAAAAACCATCCAAGGGTCACTTACATTAAGAACTGTGCTAGGAACTTCTCTGTAGACCTCAACAGTTGCTCAGTTTTGCAGCCACTCAGTGGGTTGTTCCTTTGTTTGCTTTCTCAGAGAATTAGAGCACTTTATGGTTTTGATCAGGACTTCATATTATAAGTATGTAAATATATATATATATAATAACTTATATATATAATAACTTCATAGAATCATAGAATCATAGAACAACCAGGTTGGAAGGGGCCCATCGGATCTTCTAGTCCAACCATTCCTATCTAACACTAAACCGTGTCCCTCAAAAACTTATATATATATAAGTATTAATTGTGGGAAGAGGGATGAGGAAAAAGATGTGAGATATTTACCTTAAAAAGTTGGTGGGACTGACATAAAAAAAAAAAAAATTGCAAGAGGTGAACATGTGCACCTCAGAAAGAAGTAGGAACTGGTGGGTGGTTGTTGTTCTGAGACTCGACACAGAAGTGAAAGAGGACAATGAACAGGTTCAGTATCCCAGAAAAAGACTCTCGCAATAGGTACCAAAACCTCCTAAAGAGGAGGCTGAGAGGAGACCTCATTACTCTCTACAACTACCTGAAAGGAGGTTGTAGAGAGGAGGGAGCTGGGCTCTTCTCCCAAGGGACAGGGGACAGGACAAGAGGGAATGACCTCAAGCTCCACCAGGGGAGGGTTAGGCTGGAGATTAGGAGGAAGTTTTTCATGGAAAGGGTGATTGGGCAGTGTCAGAGGCTGCCCAGGGAGGGGGTTGATTCCCCTTCCCTGGAGGTGTTTAAGGCACAGGTAGATGAGGTCCTGAGGGAATTGGTTTAATGTTTGATAGGAATGGTTGGACTCGGTGATCTGAAGGGTCTCTTCCAACCTGGTTGTTCTATGATTCTATGAAAACATCCATTTACTTCTTTTGCCTGGTAAGCTCCGAGATGAATGTGCCATAATAAGGAACAATCTTGTGTAACCAGAAGAATTTTCCATTGCTGCATTTTTGGGGTTCATACTTAACTGTGTTTCCATGATTTGGATGCTTTTGCCTTTTTTGGTTGAGACGTGTTGTGGGTGACCAGAACTTATGAGATATTATGGTTGGACTCAATGATCCGGTGTGTCTCTTCCAACCTGGCTGTTCTATGATTCTGTGATTCTATGTAACTTCGCACCCACCTCCAAGGCACAGCAGCTCTTCTTAGCATCATATTCTTTCTTTCACATAGGTTTCCTTTCTGTGTTTCCCATTTGCTTTTTGCCCAAGATAATCCAAGACGTCTTTTAAAAAAAAAAATCAGATGGGAAGCTGTCGGTTTATATTGACAGACTACTGGTGGTTGGCAAAGTACATCTGTCTCTAAGTGATGGTTATCCTGAAAAACAGTGGATGAGAAATGGCTGGAGAGAACAGAAAGTGAGCCTGGTAATGCAGCTGAGGTCCATTAGCAGGAATCCATATATCTTCAGTCAAGATAAACAAACTCTGCTTTTCAGTGCACAGCTTAGAAAGGCAAAAATTGTTGCGATAGGCTTTTATTTATTGACAGAAAATAATTATTACTCATTCTACCCAAGACATCCTTTTTGTTTAAAAGGAAAAAGAATCAGTGCACGTAATTGATTGATCTGGATAGTGCTTAGGTAGCATTTGTGGGTATCAGGGTGTGTCAGAGGAAGTTTAGGTTTAGAAAGGCAGAGTAAGCAACAATTTATTGCACTTAAATCTGTCCTAAAGCTTTGTTAAACGCTTCATCTCTGTTATTTCTGCACTTGGCTATTCTGGGATTCTGGGATTAAGTCCTAAAATCCAGGTGAACATTGTCAGTCTTCTAAAATGTGGCCTTTTGATCACCTCTTCAGTGTGAATCATAGAATCATAGAACCACCAGGTTAGGAGAGACCCTTCGGATCATCGAGTCCAACCATTCCTATCAATCACTAACCCATGTCCCTCAGCACCTCATCCCCCCGTCCCTTAAACACGTCCAGGGAAAGGGAATCAACCACCTCCTTGGGCAGCCTATTCCAATGCCCAATGACCCTTTCTGGGAAAAAAATTCCTCCTAATCTCTAGCCTAAATCTCCCCTGGCAGAGCTTGAGGCCGTTCTCTCTAGTCCTGTGACATTTGTGACACATTGTGAATCTTCGAGGATCTTCCCAACGCAGTCTTAATTAGAAGTACTAAGGCAGAAACTGCATTATTATACAGAAAAAGTAACCACATTTTGAGGTTATGGCTTCTTCTGTAGTATGAGTATTTGTTTTTATTAGCTTTTAAATATAACATAGCATATTTTTTATTATTTTAACCCTCTGCAACAAAGTGCTTAATATTTGAATAATACATGACCGCTTGTTTTTTTTCAAACCTGTCACAACATCTTCCTTTTTCATCCCAACAGAATTTTAAATCCAGCTTCTCTGCCTCACTCCTCACATCAGCAAACACTCTGCTTCAGTTAGAGCAGACAATTACAATCTACTGCAATTACAGTCCAACAGTGCCTGCTGATTGGAATTATGCCTGGTAGTGGATGGAAAAAAACAAGATTTAGAATCATAGAATCATAGAATAACCTGATTGGAAGAGACCCATAGGATCATCAAGTCCAACCATTCCTATCAAACATCAAACCATGTCCCTCAGCACCTCCTCCACCCATGTCCCTTAAACACCTCCAGGGAAGGGAAATCAACCACCTCCCTGGGCAGCCTGTTCCAATGCCCAATGACCCTTTCCGTGAAAAACTTCCTCCTAATCTCCAGCCTAAATCTACCCTGGTGGAGCTTGAGGCCATTCCCTCTTGTCCTGTTCCCTGTCACTTGGGAGAAGAGCCCAGCTCTCTCCTCTCCACAACCTCCTTTCAGGTAGTTGTAGAGAGTAATGAGGTCTCCTCTCAGCCTCCTCTTCTCCAGGATAAACACCCCCAGCTCTCTCAGCCGCTCCTCAGAGGGCCTGTTCTCCAGCCCCTTCACCAGCCTCATTGCTCTTCTCTGGACTCACTCCAGAACCTCAACATCCTTCTTGTGCTGAGGCATCCACAACTGCGATAGGTTTTGGTTTCTCACATTCACAGCTTGAGAACATTGTCTACACAACAAAGGCTGCCTGAAAATGAACATTTACGTTGAACTTAAATAATATTTGCCTTTTAAATTTTAAATAGCATTTATTTCTATATTTTTAAGTTCCAGGAATACACACCAAAGACTACAATAAAATTGTTTCTTACTCCAGCTGGAATGAGAAGCACTTTCACCTGCACTAAGACAATCAGACCCTGAGCATTGGAACAGGCTGCCCAGGGAGGGGGTTGATTCACCTTCCCTGGAGGTGTTTAAGGGACGGGTGGATGAGGTGCTGAGGGACGTGGGTTAGTGATTGATAGGAATGGTTGGACTCGATGATCCGGAGGGTCTCTTCCAACCTGGTGATTCTATGATTCTATGATTCTAAATCTCAAAAGGTTCAAAGATGTAACATTTATAGTTATTTTGGGTTGCAGGTGGCATTTTTTATTGAAGCAGGAAGGGCGACTTCTGCCCTCCAGTAAAAAAAAATAATGAGAGAAGAACACTGCATCGTGTTTCAGTTCCTAAAAATCTCCTGATCAGGTACATTTTTGTGCCTGTCAATATTTCATAGAATCATAGAACCATAGAAGCACCAGGTTGGAAGAGACCCATCGGATCATGGAATCCAACTATTCCTATCAGACATTAAACCAAGTCCCTCAAGACCTCATCTACCTGTGCCTTAAACACCTCCAGGGAAGGTGAATCAACCCCCTCCCTGGGCAGCCTATTCCAATGCCCAATGACCCTCTGTGTGAAAAACCTCCTCTTAATCTCAAGTCTAAATCTCCCCTGGTGGAGCTTGAGGCCATTCCCTCTTGTCCTGTCCCCTGTCCCTTGGGAGAAGAGCCCAGCTCCCTGCTCTCTACAACCTCCTTTCAGATAGTTGTAGAGAGCAATGAGGTCTCCTCTCAGCCTCCTCTTCTCTAGGCTAAAATTTTGCATCTGTCCTTTTCTCTTGCTAAGGCAGCATTGGTTTGATGTGTAAGAAGATCGTGAGTCGGCTTGTGTCGGATCTCTGTGCCTTTATTCACAAGACCCTTTTTCCATTCCTTGCTTCTCTGCTTTAGTGTGAACAATCCCATCTGATGAGAGAGCACGAGGATGTGCAGGAGCGGACAACTCTGCGCTACGAGGAACGCATCACCGAGCTGCACAGCATCATCGCTGAACTAAACAAGAAAATTGATCGGCTACAGGGAACAACAATAAGGTAACAGCAGCTTGATGGGGATGCTGGGCCAGTGCAAGACTGGTGCAAAGCATGGTGTGAATTACACAATAAATATGGTTTGATGATAGGAATGCTTGGACTAGAAGATCTGATGGATCCCTTCCAACCTGGTTGTTCTATGATTCTATGATTTGTGACAAAACACTATAGTACAAATCCTTGGAGCAGTAAAGCTTCTGTTAAAATAAACTTTATTTTTGACTACAGGAAAACACTTACTTTTCCTCACTTGCTTTTACACATTATTTTCAAACTAAAGAACGTTGGGCTGGAGCAAGGAAGGAGCTACTTAAAGTTTACCTGGTGAGGATGCTACTAGGAATGGTGGGACTCGATGATCCGGTGGGTCTCTTCCAACCTGGTTGTTCTATGATTCTATGATTCTAAACTACCAGAACGTATGGATTTTCTGGAGACTATCAAATAAGACCGACAACTTCATAGGCACTTTTGACATGGTGCTGTACCCATGTGGCAGATTTTCAGTTTTGCTTCCCTGTTAGCTGTATCGTCTGTTTGTCCTTCTAAATGTTTCTGGAAGCACAAGGCAATTCTGTTACAACTGCTCACTTAACCTTTCAAGAAAATATTTGTATGCTAAAAGAGTAAGGGTTAGTGAACTGTAAATAACTGAAAATATCATCACATATATATACACTGTTATAAAACCAGTGATAGAATCACTTGGGTTAATGTTATGTACAAAGATAAATACTGCGATCTCAGTGATCATCATAAGTAAGGATGATCACAGTCAAATTTTTCAGGTATTTTCTAAACTGCTCTGAAAAATTCACCATGACTCCCTTGTTTGTTCATGCTCTGCAGACAAACTTGCCGTTCATCTTGTTTCGAGACACCTTTAGAACCATAGAATCATAGAACAACGAGGTTGGAAGAGACCCTCAGATCATCAAGTCCAACCATTCCTATCAAACACTAAACCAAGTCCCTCAGCACCTCATCCACCCGTCCCTTAAACACCTCCAGGGAAGGTGAATCAACCACCTCCCTCAGCAGCCTGTTCCAGTGCCCAATGACCCTTTCCATGTAAAACTTCCTCCTATTCTCTAGCTTAAATCTCCCCTGGTGGAGCTTGAGGCCATTCCCTCTCATCCTGTCCCCTGTCCCTTGGGAGAAGAGCCCAGCTCCCTCCTCTCCACAACCTCCTTTTAGGTAGTAAAAGAGAGCAATGAGTTCTCCTCTCATCCTCCTCTTCTCCAGGATAAACACCCCCAGCTCTCTCAGCTGCTCCTCATCACGCCTGTTCTCCAGCCCCTTCACCAGCCTCGTTGCTCTTCTCTGGACTCGCTCCAGAGCCTCAACATCCTTCTTGTGCTGAGGGACCCAGAACTGAACACAGGATTCAAGGAGGAACCTCACCAGTGCTGAGTCCAGAGGGAGAATAGCCTCCCTGGACCTGCTGGTCACACCATTTCTGATCCAAGCCAAGATGCCATTGGCCTTCTTGACCACCTGGGCACACTGCTGGCTCATGGTCAGTCGCTGTCGACCAACACCCCCAGGTCCCTCTCCTCCTGGCAGTTTTCCAGCCAGGCTTCTCCCAATCTGTAGCTCTGCATAGGGTTGTTGTGCCACAAGTGCAGGACCTGCCATTTGACCGTGTTAAACCTCATGCCGTTGGACACTGCCCAGCGCTCCAGCCTGTTTAGGTCCCTTTGCAGAGCCTCCCTACCCTCCAGCAGATCCACACTTCCACACAGCTCAGTGTCATCCACAAACTTGCTTTCTTGTCAGCAAGATGCTGGCTGCCTATCCTGCCCTCCTCTCTGGTAAATCTCTACCAGTTGAAAAAAACTGGTTGAAAAGCAGAATCTGAGAAGCGTGAAAGCTGCATTGGAAGTTTTTTTCTTGAACGGCAGAAGAACTCCGTGACATTTAAGAAAAATATTAGATAGAATCCATGAAAACTGTTTGTTTGAAGTCCCCGTGGTAAGCTAAATGCCAAGCAGTGTCTCAGTTATGAAATACTCTGATCAAGTGGATACTGTGAATATTTAACTGTGTCCATAAACAAGGCAGCTGCAGCAAGTACAGGGAAGTGAGACCTCATAGAATCATAGAATCAGTAGGTTGGAAGAGACCCATTGGATCATCGAGTCCAACCATTCCTATCAAACACTAAACCATGTCCCTCAGGACCTCATCCACCCGTCCCTTAAACACCTCCAGGGAAGGGGAATCAACCACCTCCCTGGGCAGCCTATTCCAATGCCCAATCACCCTTTCCATGCAAAAACTTCCTCCTAATCTCCAGCCTAAATCTCCCCTGGTGGAACTTGAGGCCATTCCCTCTTGTCCTGTCCCCTGTCCCTTGGGAGAAGAGCCCAGCTCCCTCCTCTTTACAACCTCCTTTCAGGGAGTTGGAGAGAGTAATGAGGTCTCCTCAGCCTCCTCTTCTCTAGGCTAAACAACCCAAGCTTGATGGGAAGTGAGAGCTGCTTTTGAGAGATGTACAGCTCTTCTCTCCCACGTAAAGCCCTTGGGGTGCTGGTTTTAGAAGGCAACTCTGATTTCATTTATTCTAATCCTGTTAAAAAAAAATAGGTTCTTTAAGTTCTTTAAGTTAGTTTTTTTTACTTCCTTCAGTGATCAGAATAGCTTGTTTTCTTTAGCAGGCAAATAATTTGGTGTCAAGAGCAGAGGAGCAGTATCCTTCCTAAAAATCATAGAATCCTAGAATCATAGAACAACCAGGTTGGAAGAGACCCATCGGATCATCGAGTCCAGCCAAATGACAGAGGTGGGACCGGAGTGATTCTGGGGAGTTTGTAAAGACAGTTGGAAGAAGAAAAACTGATACTTCCCTGTGGTGACTTATTTGTAAATCCTCTCTGAGATCTCCTTGTGTCCCTTTTGGGAACTTGTTCCAACAAGACCTCATTACTCTCTACAACTACCTGAGAGGAGGTTGTAGAGAGGAGGGAGTTGGGATCTTCTCTCAAGTGACAGGGGACAGGACAGGCGGGAATGGCCTCAAGCTCCACCAGGGGAGATTTAGGCTGGAGATTAGGAGGAAGTTTTTCATGGAAAGGGTCATTGGGCATTGGAATAGGCTGCCCAGGGAGGTGGTTGATTCACCTTCCCTGGAGGTGTTTAAGGGACGGGTGGATGAGGTGCTGAGGGACATGGTTTAGTGTTAGATAGGAATGGTTGGACTCGATGATCCGATGGGTCTCTTCCAACCTGGTTGTTCTATGATTCTAGGATTCTATGATTCAACCCACGGAGCAGGAGTGGTGTAATCGCCATCCTTGCCGGGGCAGGTGTGACTCAGAGCACTCCACCCTTGGCAAAGGGAACTGCGAGCCTGAGAATTGGAACAGAATAAACCTGGGAGAGAGGGTTTGGGATGCACAACCCTGCTAGGGCCCCAGCATCTATCGTTTCCTCTGAAGAAGAACAGAAGAGGGATTTTAAGGGACGGGTGGATGAGGTCCTGAGGGACATGGGTTAGTGTTTGATGGGAATGGTTGGACTCGATGATCCGACGGGTCTCTTCCAACCTGGTTGTTCTATGATTCTATGATTTTAGTTTCGATTCAGCTTTTGGATACCTGCAAGTAATACTGAGTGGAGACTTCACTAGTGCTGTCACAAAATTTGGGTTGCCTGCCTGGGAACAATTTTTGTGGAGTTTACGTTTATTGCATAACAGATAAATGTCTCCCCAGTGATGACACAGAGCTTGTTCAGTACTTTCATGCGTCTTTTTAGGTTGTAAAAATAAGCCAACATGTAGCTTGATGTGCTGCTGCTTTATGGCATCCTTCACGGTTCCTTTCAAAACCAAAAAGCATTCTGGAAACAATTAGAAGAAAGCGGAGTTTCGTGAAGGGTGTTTGTCATATTCAAGCTGAAGCTTTAAATTTGTAGCTCTTTGTTTGAATGCGAGTAGTAACCTCTGAAAGTAGGACAGAGCATAAGCAGAATGTGTTTAAATCAGAACAAGCTATTGCAACAGTTGGAGGAGTGTTGGCAGGCTGGGGAAGCTAGTTAATATTTGCCATTCCAAGAATTTTTCTCTGGGACTTTGTGGACTTGAGGGGTTGGGTTTTCTTTGTCGGTTTGGGTTTTTTTTCCCCCCTTGAGAAGTCAGGGGTTTTGCACAGCTTGAAGTGTCATGAATTTTGCTCATGGGTTTCAGTAAGGACAACCTAGAAGAGAGCTTCTTTTACTGTGGTGGGAAATGGTGTTAAATCCAGCTGGAGGCCAGTGGCAAGTGGTGTCCCCAGTGCTCAGTGCTGGGTCCAGCCCTGATTAATGTCTTCATCAACGACTTGGATGAGGGCATTGAGGGTACCCTTAGCAAGTTTGCAGATGACACTGAGCTGTGTGGGAGTGTGGATCTGCTGGAGGGTAGGGAGGCTCTGCAAAGGGATCTGAACAGGCTGGATCCATGGACTGAGTCTAATGGGATGAGGTTTAACACGGCCAAATGTTGGGTCCTGCACTTGGGGCACAACAACCCTATGCAGAGCTACAGACTGGGAGAAGCCTGGCTGGAAAACTGCGAGGAGGAGAGGGACCTGGGGGTGTTGGTCGACAGCCGACTGACCATGAGCCAGCAGTGTGCCCAGGTGGCCAAGAAGGTCAATTGTATCCAGGTTTGTATCAGAAATGGTGTGACCAGCAGGACCAGGGAGGTTCTTCTCCCTCTGGACTCAGCACTGGTGAGGCCGCTCCTTGAATCCTGTGTTGAGTTGTGGGCCCCTCAGCACAAGAAGGATGTTGAGGCTCTGGAGTGAGTCCAGAGAAGAGCCACGAAGCTGGTGAAGGGGTTGGAGAACAGGCCCTATGAGGAGCGGTTGAGAGAGCTGGGGGTGTTTGTCCTGGAGAAGAGGAGGCTGAGAGGAGACTTCATTGCTCTCTGCAACTCCCAGAAAGGAGGTTGTGGAGAGGAGAGAGCTGGTCTCTTCTCCCAAGGGACAGGGGACAGGACAAAAGGGAATGGCCTCAAGCTCCACCAGGGGGATTTAGACTAGAGATTAGGAGGAAATTTTTCACACAGAGGGTCATTGGGCATTGGAATAGGCTGCCCAGGGAGGTGGTTGATTCACCTTCCCTGGATGTGTTTAAGGGACGGGTGGATGAGGTGCTGAGGGACATGGGTTAGTGTTTGATAGGAATGGTTGGACTCAATGATCCGATGGGTCTCTTCCAACCTGGTGATTCTATGATTCTCTGATTCTTTAGCAGTAAGTACAGCTGCACCTGTAAAACACAATTTTTCTATCCAACGTTGACCACAGGCCACTCTGTGTGGTTTGAACAGTGAGATTTGATCTTAATTCCCTCTGACTCACCAAGGCATCCAGCAACTGGGAACGATCAGGGCCCATTGGGAAAAAAATCCTTGTGTTCTGCAGCTAGTCCCTAGATGCTGGCAGCAAAAATGAAGCTGTAGTGCTTCCACCTTCTGGGTCCTGTGGCAGGAGCTCAATTGCAGTCATCATCAGCTGTTAAGCACTATGTGTTTCCATTAGCTCTGGAGGACTTTTCTCTTGCTTCAGCTAAAGAAGAGTTTAAAAAGGTCTCTTCTGTTACTCTGGACTATTATAGAGGCAGAATTTGTATTTGAGGTACATCACTCTCCTTAAATTCATAGAATCATAGAATAACCAGGTTGGAAGAGACCCATCGGATCATCGAGTCCAACCATTCCTATCAATTCCCCTTTGTGCTTTTTGGCCTCAGTCCGACTCCTGTGAGACGAGACCGACAGACCTCATTGCTTTACCAGAAATGGATTTCTGATCTTTCTGGTCAGGTCTTAGTACTGTTAGCTCATTCATAAAATGGCTTCTGGCTTGAGCTGTGGGAAGGGTGCGAGTCCTGCCAAGTGACATACTTTTCAGCTGCCCCGAGATACTGAGGGTGCTTAAACTGGAAAAAAAAAAAAAAAACAAACCACTAGGGGTAGCTCAGATGAAGTTGTGTTGGATTTTAAACAGAAAATCCATATAAGAAGAACCAAAATAAGAGTGGTGAGAAATTGCTGTTGTGTGTGGCTCTGATCAGTGCTGCCTCTTGTCTATTACTAGAGGTAATTCAGATTTTCAAAATGCAGGATTAATTGTTTCATAAATGAAAAAAAATGAATTACCTTCAGTTGAAAAAATGCAGCTGCTTGAGTGCTTGGTAATTGCTTTTGTCCAATGCTAATTACTGTTGGCTTGTGCTGTGTCTAATAATAAGTGAGTTCACGGAACATTAACTCCTGCTTATGTGTCTTCATTACACTGTTTTAATTCTGGCTGTTCGTTATTTTAGTTCTCGCACTTTCATGTATTGCCTGGTGCCCTAACGACCTTTCTTTGATCTAAACCTCTGTTTTAACCAGCCAACCTGCATTTCTGTTTAGTAATAATAATAATAACAATAATCAGTAAGTACTTCTAACAAAGCCAGACTTTCTTTGCTCTGAAAGCAAATGTCAGGGGTGGGAGAGCCTGGCTTTTCCTGTGGAAATTACGTCTCAGTACTTTGGGAATCCCTGCCTGGCCTGCAAGCTGAAAGTTCTTTTTTTGAGTTGGCCTGGTTAATAAGCTGTCGCCTCTGCTACTCTGGGAATAGACTTTCCTTCTGCAATTGTTCCCTCTGCGCAGGCACCATCCTGTCTGCTACTTTGTGTGGTAGACCCAGACTCGCCTCCAGGCTAAATCCTGTGATATTTCTGCACTAAACACTAATCACCGTGTAGCACACACACAACAGACTTAATGTTACAAGTTCCTCTCCCAGATGCTGATCATAGAATCATAGAATCATAGAACAACCACGTTGGAAGAGACCCATCGGATCATCGAGTCCAACCACTCCTATCAAACACTAAACCATGTCCCTCAGAACCTCATCCACCCGTCCCTTAAACACCTCCAGGAAAGGGGAATCAACCACCTCCCTGGGCAGCCTGGTCCAACTCCCAGTGACCCTTTCTGTGAAAAACTTCCTCCTAATCTCTAACCTAAACCTCCCCTTGTTGGAGCTTGAGGCCATTCCCTCTTGTCCTCTCCCCTGTTCCTTGGCAGAAGAGCCCAACTCTCTCCTCTCCACAACCTCCTCTCAGGCAGTTGTAGAGAGCAATGTGGTCTCCTCTCAGCCTCCTCTTCTCCAGGAGAAACAACCCCAGCTCTCTCAGATGTTCCTCATAGGGCCTGTTCTCCAGCCCCTTCACCAGCTTCGTTGCTCTTCTCTGGATTTGCTCCAGAGCCTCAACATCCTTCTTGTGCTGAGGGGCCCACAACTGAACACAGGATTCAAGGAGCAGCCTCACCAGTGCTGAGTCCAGAGGGAGAAGAACCTCCCTGGACCTGCTGGTCACACCATTTCTGATCCAAGCCAGGACACCATTAGCCTTCTTGGCCACCTGGGCACACTGCTGGCTCATGGTCAGTCGCTGTCGACCAACACCCCCAGGTCCCTCTCCTCCTGGCAGTTTCCCAGCCAGGCTTCTCCCAGTCTGTAGCTCTGCTCAGGGTTGTTGTGCCCCAAGTGCAGGACCCGGCCTTTGGCCATGTTAAACCTCATGTGATCCCCACATAATCCTTTGCTGTTTCTTATTGTTTCTGAAACAAGGCAGTTCCATTCTCACACTTTTCTACTCATTTGGCAGCAAAATTAATCTCTACATACATACAATTTAGTATTCAACAAAATGATAACTGTTTATTTATCAGAGGGGCTATATGCCTGGTGATTTTCTTGCATTTAGTACTTATATTTGAGCATTAAAACTGTCAACGATGGAAGTGAAAAAAAAACCTCTTGAGTTGAATCAGCAAGTGGATCAAAAGAATAAATATTTACAAATGTCTTCAGCCAAAGCTATTACTCATTTGCTTATCTCCTTTCCCAGTGGTTTGAACTCCTTGTGTGGAGGCAGGAGGGAAAAGTTCAATTTTTTTTAATCTCATTAGCTTTAGGTACAGTATTCTGTGCCCTCCATTATTTTGGAAGAACCACGTTGACAAACACAGAGCTACAGACTGGGAGAAGTCTGGCTGGAAAACTGCGAGGAGGAGAGGGTCCTGGGGGTGTTGGTTGACAGCGACTGACCATGAGCCAGCAGTGTGCCCAGGTGGCCAAGAAGGTCAATGGCATCTTGGCTTGGATCAGAAACGGTGTGACCAGCAGGGCCAGGGAGGTGATTCTCCCTCTGGACTCAGCACTGGTGAGGCCACTTCTTGAATCCTGTGTTCAGTTGTGGGCCCCTCAGCACAAGAAGGATGTTGAGGCTCTGGAGCGAGTCCAGACAAGAGCAACGAAGCTGGGGAAGGGGCTGGAGAACAAGCCTTATAAGGAAGGGGTGAGAGAGCTGGGGGTGTTTATCCTGGAGAAGAGGAGGCTGAGGGGAGACCTCATTACTCTCTGCAACTCCCTGAAAGCAGGTTGTGTAGAGGAGGGAACTGTTGCTCTTTCTCCCAAGTGACAGGGGACAGGACAAGAGGGAATGGCCTCAAGCTCCACCAGGGGAGATTTAGGCTAGAGATTAGGAGGAAGTTTTTCACGGAAAGGGTCATTGGGAGTTGGAACAGGCTGCCCAGGGAGGTGGTTGATTCTCCTTCCCTGGAGGTGTTTAAGGTGCAGGTGGACGAGGTGCTGAGGGACATGGGTTAGTGTTTGATGGGAATGTTTGGACTGGATGATCTGATGGGTCCCTTCCAACCTGGTTGTTCCGTGATGCTGTGAAATAAGTTAAAACCTAGATAATTGAGGCTTTATAGTTTTCCACTAACCCTGGCAGTTTACTACTCTGCTCACTTACTTGTTCTCTTCCTTTTAAGAAGCGAAAATTAAAAACTACCTCTCTCCCAAGAGCATTTTGATGAATATATGCAAATATGTGCATATTTTGTATATTTTGATAGGAATGGTTGGACTTGATGATCCCATGGGTCTCTTCCAACCTGGTTGTTCTACGATTCTATGATTCTATGTGAATGTGCACACTTGCTTTGCTCAGAAAGAGACCAAAATCAGTTATATCTAATCAATTTTGGGATCGAAAGCCATTTGTCCTGAGTAAGAATTGTTATTTGGGGAGTTATTGCACAGCAATGTATGTAATTCTTGTGCATATCCTTAGAATCATAGAATCATAGAATCATAGAACAATCAGGTTGGAAGGGACCCATCGGATATTCTAGTCCAACCATTCCTATCAAACACTAAACCAAGACCCTCAACACCACGTCCACCCGTGTCTTAAACACCTCCAGGGAAGGGGAATCAACCACCTCCCTGGGCAGCCTATTCCAATGCCCAATCACCCTTTCTGTGGAAAACCTCCTCCTAATCTCTAGCCTAAATCTCCCCTGGTGGAGCTTGAGGCCATTCCCTCTTGTCCTGTCCCCTGTCACTTGGGAGAAGAGCAACAGTTCCCTCCTCTCCGTAACCTCTTTTCAGGTAGTTGTAGAGAGCAATGAGGTCTCCTCTCAGCCTCCTCTTCTCCAGGATAAACACCCCCAGCTCTCTTAGCCACTCCTCTTGTTCTCCAGCCCCTTCATCAACCTTGTTACTCTTCTCTGGACTTCCTCCAGAGCCTCAACACCATTGTTGCCTTGCACGATGATTTGGGGTAATAGTGGACTTGGGAATCAAAAAAGGGAAACCATCCACTGGCTGCCGGACATGGATGTTATGGCACAGCACAGCTGCTTGGTGGAGAAGCTTAAACCCTTCTCTGCTGACTGGACAAAGCATTTGTGTGGATTGTATCCTCTGACTCGGTCTGAAAATGCGCCGCAGAGGTATAGATTCCCTCAGAGGACTTGTATTGGTTTGGTGATTGGTGGGAACGGTTGGACTTGACGATCCAGTGGGTCTCTTCCAACCTGGTTGTTCTCTGATTCTATTTCTAACGTTGCTCTCCTTTCCAGGGAGGAAGATGAGTATTCGGAGCTGCGGTCGGAGCTCAGCCAGAGCCAGCATGAGGTTAATGACGACTCACGCAGCATGGACCAGAATTCTGTTTCGGTACCAGAGAATCAATCCACCATGGTCACTGCGGATGTTGGTGAGTGATGCTTCGGAGCCGTCTCACAGCAGAATAGCATCATAGCCTTAAATACAGACATTTGGTGATGAAATAAATGAATACAGGATGAGTTAGTAACAACAAATGCTGAGCTCCTCCATGACTTTGTTGGTCGACAGTGACTGACCATGAGCCAGCAGTGTGCCCAGGTGGCCAAAAAGGCCAAGGGCATCTTGGCTTGGATCAGAAATGGTGTGACCAGCAGGGCCAGGGAGGTTCTTCTCCCTCTGGACTCAGCACTGGTGAGGCCACTCCTTGAATTCTGTGTTCAGTTGTGGGCCCCTCAGCACAAGAAGGATGTTGAGGCTCTGGAGAGAATCCAGAGAAGAGCAACAAAGCTGGTGAAGGGGCTGGAGAACAGAACCTATGAGGAGCGGTTGAGAGAGCTGGGGGTGTTTGTCCTGGAGAAGAGGAGGCTAAGAGGAGACCTCATTGCTCTCTGCAACTCCCTGAGAGGAGGTTGTGGAGAGGAGGGAACTGTTGCTCTTCTCCCAAGGGACAGGACAAGAGGGAATGGCCTCAAGCTCCACCAGGGGAGATTTAGGCTGGAGATTAGGAGGAAGTTTTTCACAGAAAGGGTCATTGGGCATTGGAATAGGCTGCCCAGGGAGGTATTTGATTCCCCTTCCCTGGAGGTGTTTAAGCAATGGGTGGATGAGGTGCTGAGGACCATGTGTTAGTGTTTGATAGGAATGGTTGGACTCGATGATCTGATGGGTCTCTTCCAACCTGGTTGTTCTATGATTCTATGATTAAACTGTTAGCACTGTGAGGCTCCTATGTATATCACGTCTCATACAATGTTTGCTCCAACGCATGCAAAACTGTTTTAAAACACTTTCCACTTCTTTGTCGTAGCACTTCGCTGTTGAGAACTTTTTGCTGGTTTATTTTTTTCCAGTACGGAGCCTTTTAATGGAAAGGGCATGAGAGCAGAATGACTCTTGGGCATCGTATTCATTGCCTTCAAGGAGAGTTTAATATGAAGAAAACATATTGGTGTTGTAAGCAACCATATAAAAAAGATTTCCTGTGTGACTTCTTCAATTGAAGCAAATATATCAGCTCTGGGGCTGTGTTTACTTATAAATGCAAGACCTGCCACAGTGTATTTGTATCTCAGTGTCTTTAGTTTCGAGAAATATTTGATAGAAAAGTATTAATAATAACATAATCACAAGTGTCTGACATAAATAATTCAGAGTATACTTAACAAAATACTGTACAGAGACAAGAATTTTAATAGAGTTTTTTTATATTCTTAAAAAGTGAATAGTTTTTAGTTTCAAAACCAAATGCTTGTTAAATTCCTGCTTGAAAGTATTCTAACACAAGGACTTGTTTTCCTTTAATTGTCTTAATTGTCTTCCCTTTTTTTTAACCCCTTTATTTTGAGAAATTCATAGAATCATAGAACAATCAGGTTGGAAGAGACCCATCGGATCATCATCGGAATTCGAACTGATTTACCTTTCAGCATTTATTCTGGGGTCAGGGACTTGATTTTGTTCTTCGTGGAGTGAAGATGCAACAGAGTTTGTGTCCGTTAGTAGCAAATTATCCATTTAAGTTTCTGCTAACACTGGAAATGTGGCAACAAAGTGAAACGTGGCAACAAAGAGAATGAGAGTATTAACTCTATATTGAGAGTCTGTCCTTTTTGGCAGCCTCTGCCACTGCCCAGTGACCCTTTCTGGGAAAAAGTTCCTCCTAATCTCTAGCCTAAATCTCCCCTGGTGGAGCTTGAGGTCATTCCCTCTTGTCCTGTCTCCTGTCACTTGGGAGAAGAGCCCAGCTCCCTCCTCTCCACAACCTCCTCTCAGGTAGTTGCAGAGAGCAATGAAGTCTCCTCTCAGCCTCCTCTTCTCCAGGATGAAGGTGCATTGTTATGAAAAGTGGCTATTCTACAGTTGTATTTGGGGAAGAAATAGCTCTAAGAATGAAACATGGACTGTAAGATAGTCCATAGGGATGATTTCTGTAAACACCAGAGTTCTTTTAACTGGGCAGTGCCTCAGTACAGGCCACAAAATTTCCTCTGACAAACACGCTACCACTATGTCGATGAACGTACTAGGTAGGAGAAAGTGTTTAATTTACAAAGAAAAACCTTTGAGGGTAATAAAATCAGGATAATGTGCCCTGAATGGCAAAAACAATTAAAAAAATATGGCATAGTATGTGAGTATGTGGTTTCTTAAATGATGTCTTTTGGAAAATAAAGTTTTTTGAAGAAAGAATAAATACTTGAGATAAGCAGAGGGAGTTTTATTTCTCAGATAGGAGGTAACACATTATTTCATTTGGTATGATTATTGTATTTAAGCTTATCATAGAATCATAGAACAACCAGGTTGGAAGAGACCCATCGGATCATTGAGTCCAACCATTCCTACCAAACACTAAGCCAAGTCCCTCAAGACCTCATCCACCCGTCCCTTAAACACCTCCAGGGAAGGGGAATCAAACACCTCCCTGGGCAGCCTCTGACACTGCCCAATCACCCTTTCCATGAAAAACTTCCTCCTAATCTCCAGCCCAAATCTCCCCTGGTGGAGCCTGACGCCATTCCCTCTCGTCCTGTCCCCTGTCCCTTGGGAGAAGAGCCCAACTCCCTCCTCTACACAACCTCCTTTCAGGTAGTTGGAGAGAGTAATGAGGTCTCCTCTCAGCCGCCTCTTCTCCAGGATAAACAACCCCAGCTCTCTCTATCAATGGGTAAGGAAAAGAAATGACAGTTTGCAAGGACATTCTTTGAGAAACATCAATCCTGGCTTTCTGCAGCAGGCACTTAGAGTTTGTTTTTAAACCGAGTTGCTGATTGTTGTGATGTTTTGTTTTGTTTTGTTTTGGCCTCCTCTCTTCCAGATAACTGTAGTGACTTGAATTCGGAACTGCAAAGAGTGCTGACAGGTCTGGAGAATGTTGTCTGCGGGAGGAAGAAGAGCAGCTGCAGTTTATCGGTGGCAGAAGTGGACAGACACATCGAACAACTCACTACGGCCAGCGAACACTGTGACTTAGCCATTAAGGTAATGGTGACATTAGGCTCTAAACGTAGCGCTTAATTTGCATAAGGCACCTAATTGCATTCTCTAGTCACAGTCCTTCATCCCCAAAGGCGTTAAAGTGCTCCACAGACGTCATCTCCCACTCACCGTGTGTGTTGGGCAGGCAGTACTACACCTGTTTCACACTGAATTTTCCAAAGTGGAAGAGAAGCTACTGGTAGACTTTGATCTCAAATCAGAGATGTGTTTCTCTTATGCTCATTTCAGAGATAAGAGAAACCGTGACACTCAGCAGTTAATTTACTTTCTTATGGTTATCCAGCATATGGGTCGTCGCTCGGCCAAGGCCACACTTCTAGTCAGTGACTGGGAACTGAAAACACGATATGTAATACTTGCTGAAATTTGAAGATGAAATAACATAAACTGTGTGTAAGTTGTGACTTTGCTGCCTTAATACATGAAGTTATTATTATAATATCTACCATGTGTGGTGCATTCATAGAATCATAGAATCACCAGGTTGGAAGAGACCCATCGGATCATCGAGTCCAACTATTCTTATCAAACACTAACCCATGTCCCTCAGGACCTCGTCCACCCGTCCCTTAAACACCTCCAGGGAAGGTGTATCAACAACCTCTCTGGGCAGCCTGTTCCAATGCCCAATGACCCTTTCCGTGAAAAACTTCCTCCTAATCTCTAACCAAGATCTCCCCTGGCAGAGCTTGAGGCCATTCCCTCTCGTCCTGTCCCCTGTCCCTTGGGAGAAGAGCCCAGCTCCCTCCTCTCCACAACCTCCTCTCAGGCAGTTGCAGAGAGCAATGAGGTCTCCTCTCAGCCTCCTCTTCCAAGATAAACACCTCCAGCTCTCTCAGGTGCTCCTCATAAGGCCTGTTCTCCAGACCCTTCACCAGCTTCATGGTTCTTCTCTGGACTTGCTCCAGAGCCTCAACATCCTTCTTGTGCTGAGGGGACCACAACTGAACAAAGGATTCAAGGAGCAGTCTCACCAGTGCTGAGTCCAGAGGGAGAAGAACCTCCCTGGCCCTGCTGGTCACACCATTTGTGACCCAAGCCGGGATGCCATTGGCCTTCTTGGCCACCTGGGCACACTGGTGGTTCATGGTCAGTCGCTGTCAACCAACACCCCCAGGTCCCTCTCCTCCTGGTAGTTTTCTAGACAGACTTCTCCCAGTCTGTAGTTCTGCTCAGGGTTGTTGTGCCCCAAGTGCAGGATCTGCCATTTGGCTGTGTTAAACCTCATCCCATTGGTCTCAGCCCATGGATCCAGCCTGTTTAGGTCCCTTTGCAGAGCCTCCCTACCCTCCAGCAGGTCCACACTTCCACACAGCTTAGTGTCACCTGCAAACTTGCTGAGGGAGCACTCGATGCCTTCATCCAGGTAATTGATAAAGACATTGACCAGGGCTGGACCCAGCACTGAGCCCTGGGGAACCCCACTTGTCACTGGCCTCCAGCTGGAGTTCACTCAATTTCCCAACACTCCCTGGGCCCTCCAAACAACCAGTTTTCTGCCCAGGAGAATGTCGCCTGTCCAGTTGTGTGTGTATAATGTATAGAGTTGTCTGTCATGCACCATCAGTCTTGTTTGATGACTGTGTCTTTGCAGACCGTAGAAGAGATCGAGGGTGTACTGGGACGTGACCTTTATCCAAATCTGTCCGAAGAGCGATCTCGATGGGAAAAAGAGCTTGCTGGCTTGCGGGAAGAGAACGAGAGCCTCACGGCCATGTTGTGTAGCAAAGAGGAGGAGCTGAACCGGACCAAGGCCACCATGAACACTATTCGAGAAGAAAGGGACAGACTGCGTCGAAGGGTAAGGCTGCTGCCTACACGGTGGTTTTTTATTCCTCCTCATCTGTGTGATTTAGTCACCAGGACAAGCTTCTCTCTCATCTTGCTTCCCGTGCTGGCTGGAGGGTATTTTGGTTTTGAAGCTGAGCTTTGTGAGTTACAGAAGGAGGACAAAACTGAACAAAATCGGAAATGAGCATGTGACAAACAGCCAAGACGTGGTAACAACAACAAACCTGCTGTCAGATAACATGCGTTGACAGCAAATCTGATCTTCATCTCCAAGGAAGCATATGTAACTTGTCTGTAGAGAAAGCAGATGTTCATTCAGTGAATTTTTCTGCGAGGCTTTTTTTTTTTTTTTTTCCCTGTAAATAAGCAAATATTTCTGTGGTTTTGATGGGAATTCAGTTTGTGATTAGGCAAAGGAGAAAAACGGTTGAGTAATAGTTCTCAGAACGGAACAATGAGTAGTCTAAGCCATATCCTGCTTCCCTGTCTACATCTTACGGTGCTGCAAGGTCAGATAAAGGCCCTCCCTGTGCTTTGGGTAGAGTCCAGATTTTTTCAAAAGTGGAAATTTGCTCACAACAAACATGGACAATCCAAAGAAAAACATGAGGTTTTTCTCTGTTACTTTTAACCTGTTTTAAGTCCATACCTGTTAAATCTGTGAGTTTTGGCTAGAAGTAAAATAATTTCATTTTTCAAACTGTCAGTTTCAAGCTTGCGTCGAATATATTTCGGTAAAATTATCGGAAGCAATGTTCTTTACCTACTGGCAGCAGATCAACCTTTTATGCAAATACTGTGGTACTAAAATAACTAAAATGACTGTGTCGTTTTACCCTGAAGCTGCATTGTGTGAGACTTCCAGCCTCCAGACACCAAGGCAATAATTAACTTTTGCAAAACTCTCTAGCCTCTCTCAACACTAAAAAGAAAAGCACATATGATCAGGAAAGGACAGTTATCTGCTGTCATGTAATACAAGAGGATTTCAACTTTTTCCTTTGTAAAATTTAAGTTTATGCTATAATGTAAGTGTAAGTAGTTTTCAGTTCTGAAGGTTTTTGACTGGTTTTACAGTGTCACTTTTTTTAAGCAGAGGCAGTACTACCCCTTGAGCTAGAAAAACAGTAAACGTGCGTCTGGTGAATTATTGCAGGATTGGGTCAGTGAAGAGGGGCAAGTGGGCAAAGAATAAAAGCTTGTGATGTGAAATTCACTTCACACAGATGCAGATATCAGTACAGCAGGTGATGCAGATAAATATTGGGATATCAAACAAGAAACAAATAGAATCATAGAATCATAGAACAACCAGGTTGGAAGAGACCCACCGGATCATCCAGTCCAACCATTCCTATCAAACACTAACCCATGTCCCTCAGGACCTCATCTACCCGTCCCTTAAACACCTGCCTTGAGGATATAACCTTGAGGATGTAATTAATCGAAAAATATTTACATTTTGAGAAGTATAGAATGCAAGTTAAGGCACTTAAAATATTGATAATGAGAATTAATGCTGACGGCCAGGAGCTCCTCAGTTAAAAAGAAAAAAGGAGAAAGAGTTGGTGCTTGTACCCTCAGGGATCAGCTGGGCTGAGCTGCCGATGCTTGGTGGCTAATTCAATCCTACCACACGCCAGATAAGTCACTACTGGTTGTAAAAATGGGAAAGACTCTCTAAAGAGCAGTAAGAGGGAGGTGGTTGATTCATCTTCCCCAGAGGTGTTTAAGGGACGAGTAGATGAGGTGCTGAGGGACATGGGTTAGTGTTTGATAGGAATGGTTGGACTCGATGATCCGATGGGTCTCTTCCAACCTGGTTGTTCTATGGTTCTGTGATTCTAAGAGCTGATCATCTCTCTTATACATGAAAAGGTTCAGTTTAAACTGGCAAAAGGATCAGTTTACACCGCCAAAAAAAAAAAAAAAAAAAAGATATCGAAATTGATCATAGAAATGAGTGGCTTATGTAAGACAGTGACTTAAAGAGATTTTCTTGTGCTGCTTGGCAAAGCAAAATCTGAATTTGAAGTCTCTTTACAAGTGCTGGAGGAGGCAAGTAAGAGTGGGACCTAGTGGCTGTTCAAACTTAGGGACAAAACTGGAGAAAGAACAGATGATTATAAATGACTGGCGGCTGTGTTATTTGAGAAATTAGCCTGTGAGGTTCTAACAGACAAGAAGATTGTGATTCTGAAGAAACAGTAATAAGACTCTTGTCTCACCACTTTGGAGATGAAGATCTAAAATACTAGAGCTGTGCTTCTACAATGAAATCTGTGGCTATGCAGAGATAACTATTTAAACCAGGATAGCTGCATTAGGATTGTATCCAAAGGAAAGAAAAATGTGTACCAGTAATTGGGCCAGTGCATAGAATCATAGAATCATAGAATCACCAGGTTGGAAAAGACCCTCTGGATCATCGAGTCCAACCATTCCTATCAAACACTAAACCATGTCCCTCAGCACCTCGTCCACCCGTCCCTTAAACACCTCCAGGGAAGGGGAATCAACCACCTCCCTGGGCAGCCTCTGACACTACCCAATGACCCTTACTGGGAAAAACTTCCTGCTAATTTCTAACCTAAATCTCCCCTGGCAGAGCTTGAGGCCATTCTCACTTATCCTGTCCCCAGTCCAGTTGATACAGCTGCATTAATTCTAGAGTGAGATTTACTATCTCCACACAGAACTGTCATGGTTTGTCTGGCTGCCAGCAGCAGCAGAGGGTCAGAAGAGATGATGAGGGAAATGCTCTTTAGTTCTGGGTCTGCGGATGCTGCTTGACTTGGAATCCCCAGTGAACCGAGAGTGTGAGGAGCCACACAAGTCATAGAATCATAGAATCACCAGGTTGGAAGAGATCCATCAGATCATCGAGTCCAACCATTCCTATCAAACACTAAACCATGTCCCTCAGCACCTCATCCACCCATCCCTTAAACCCCACCAGGGAAGGTGAAGAAACCACCTCCCTGGGCAGCCTGTTCCAATGCCTACTGACCCTTTCTGGGGAAAACTTCTTCCTAATCTCCAGCCTAAATCTCCCCTGGTGGTGCTTGAGGCCGTTCCTTCTCGTCCTGTCCCTTGGCAGAAGAGACCAGCTCCCTCCTCTCCAAAACCTCCTTTCAGGGAGTTGTAGAGAGCAATGAGGTCTCCCCGCAGCCTCCTCTTCTCCAGGAGAAACACCCCCAGCTCTCTCAGATGCTCCTCTTCTTCTCCAGCCCCTTCACAAGCTTTGTTACTCTTCTCTGGACTCACTCCAGAGCCTCAACATCCTTCTTGTGCTGAGGGCCCCACAATTGAACACAGGATTCCAGGAGCGGCCTCACCAGTGCTGAATACAGAGGGAGAAGAACCTCCCTGGACCTGCTGGTCACACCATTTCTGATCCAAGCCAAGATGCCATTGGCCTTCTTGACCACCTGGGCACACTGCTGGCTCATCGTCAGTCGCTGTCGACCAGCACTCCCAGGTCCCTCTCCTGGCAGTTTTCTACTTCTCCCAGTCTGTAGCTCTGCATAGGATTGTGGTTGCCCAAGTTCAGGACTCAACATTTGGCCTTGTTAAACCTCATCCCATTGGACACTGCCCAGCCCTCCAGCCTGTTTAGGTCCCTTTGCAGAGCCTCACGACCCTCCAGCAGATCCACACTTCCATCCAGCTTAGTGTCATCTGCAAACTTGCTCAGGGATGTATGTCACAATCCCATTAGTACAGGCAGGGGCTGGGACTGGAAGGGCAGTGATCTAGGGGCTGCTGGTGGGTCTGTTGGAGCTGTGAGCAGGGCTGCTGCATGTGTACCTCGCATCTCTCTGCTGTGGAAGCATCTTTAGTGAAATTGAAGTCATCAGCTTGATTCATGTAAAGGGCGAGAGCAAACGACGACAGCAACAGTGAGATGTTACAGACCCAAGTGCTCAGAGCTCAGACCCTAGAGAGGGAAAGTCCTGAACTTCTCTACAGAGACTCTGAGCTGTCTCTTGTATACAATAAGTTCGTTCTTCTTCAATTAAGGAAATTAATCTTGGACAGATTGGTTAGATGTCTTTCCCAGTTGACAAAGAGTTAATATTGGGTTGGCACAGAGCACAACAAACTCAAGCAGCTTATTACCAGACACAGCTGACAGGTGGGGTTTTTGTTGGGTTTGGGGTTTTTTTTTCAGTTGCTTTCATTTCGTTTGCACTTAGAGAGGTCTTTTTTTGAAATATGTTTTTTAATATCACACTGCTCTTGCAGAACAACTGGTTTATTGCCCCCATCAGAGAAGTTCGTTCGCGGCATGTGACCCTGTCACCAACTCTGTGTAATTGCGGCCCTGGAAGCTATATTTGCATTTTTAATGCAACTCTACGTCCATGGCTGCGACAAAATAAATGTTTTCTTTGACCTGTTATATATTTCCCGTGTGACACTTGAACTTGGAGTCGCTTCAGATTATTTCCCCGGAGAGTGGAGAAGGAGATCCAACTAAAATTTAGTTATTGTTCTTCTCAAATTAAATTGGGTGAAGCGAATAAGCATGAAGTTGACCAGATCAATAGACCTGCTACTTCAGACCAATGTCTGTAATCAAGCAGAGTGCTTTCAATACTTTTTTTCTCGGGCTTGTTGGAGATTTAATTTAATTAGGGCTTTTACTGCGCTCAGTTAACAAATTGAGGCACTTTCTAGAATGGTAGCTAAGAAACAACATACGTATGGAGTTTGTTTCTCATGGGTCATTAGTAAATGAGGTAATCATTTATTTCTGTAGGGTGCCTGCACCGTGGCAGCTAATTCTATAATGCAGAGGTTTATTTTAAGTCTGGATGGTATTGCTGTATTAAAAATAAAATCTGTTTAAGTCTGGGATGGCCTAGAAACTGCTTACTCACATCAGACCAGGTCCAGGGAGGTTATTCTCCCTCTGTTCTCAACACTGATGAGGCCGCTCCTTGAATCCTGTGTTCAGTTGTGGGCCCCTCAGCACAAGAAGGATGTTGAGGCTCTGGAGTGAGTCCAGAGAAGAGCAATGAGGCTGGGAAAGGGGCTGGAGAACAGGCCCTATGAGGAGTGGTTGAGAGAGCTGGGGGTGTTTTTCCTGGAGAAGAGGAGGCTGAGGGGAGACCTCATTGCTCTCTACAACTACCTGAAAGGAGGTTGCGGAGAGGAGGGAGCTGGGCTCTTCTCCCAAGGGACATGGGACAGGACAAGAGGGAAAGACCTCAGGCTCCACCAGGGGAGGGTCAGGCTGGACATCAGGAAAAATTTTTCCTGGAAAGGGTCATTGTGCACTCTCAGAGTCTGCCCAGGGAGGTGGTTGATTCCCCTTCCCTGGAGGTGTTTAAGGGACGGATGGACGAGGTCCTGAGGTACTTGGTTTAGTGTTTGATAGGAATGGTTGGACTCGATGATCTGATGGGTCTCTTCCAACTGAGTTGTTCTATGATTCTATGATTCTGTGACCATAATCCTGCGTCCACTGATACAGACAAGATGCTTGAGAACTTCTTTAGCGGTTGATGGGATTAATATTATTACACGAGAATAAGAATGTAATCAGGCCAGTGCTTATTTACCACTGCTGTATGTAGTAATAGGCTCAGGCAGTAGTGGAAAAAGTGATATTTGCATTTGTTTTATGTGATATTTGAAAAAAAAGTGATATTTGTGTTTGTTTTATGTATAAAACTTCTTGTATCCAACAGGGGAGTCAGATGAATCATAGAATCACAGAACAACCAGGTTGGAAGAGACCCATCGGATCATAGAGTCCAATCATTCCTATCAAACACTAAACCAAGTCCCTCAAGACCTCATCTACCTGTGCCTTAAACACCTCCAGGGAAGGGGAATCAACCACCTCCCTGGGCAGCCTATTCCAATGCCCAATGACCCTTTCCGTGAAAAACTTCCTCCAAATCTCCAGTCTAAATCTCCCCTGGTGGAGCTTGAGACCATTCCCTCTTGTCCTCACATCATGATGAGTTGTCCTCACATCAAGATGAGTTTGCACTGATACAGCATATAAACTCCATCATGACTAAAAAGTAGAAGTTGTTGGTTTTTTAGCTGCTGCCCATGGCAGTTACCAGATGAAAACTACCTCCACACAGCTCCAAGCAGCCAGTTGGCACCAGAGGTGGTTGGCGTGGGTAGCGTTCAGGCTTCCCTTAGGGTTGTTCTGAAGAGCTAAGTCTAAAGTGAAAAGGTGGTTCCAGCTTTGGAAGTCGGGAAGTCTGTTCCAGGCTTATGCAGATAAGCCCATATGTCAGCTTGCACAGTAAATCAACTGCTTCTAGTTCTACGGAGTGTCCTGTATCTGCTCCAAACTCAGCTGAATTTATGAAACTTACCAGTAAAAAAAAGCAGACTTAATAGCTTAGCTGTTTTCAACTTAAAACCTTCATGAAAGTATAATCTAATATATAATGTATAATGTATAATGTATAATATATAATGTATAATGTATAATGTATAATTTATTATATATTATATATTATATATTATATATTATATATTATATATTATACATTATACATTATATATTATATATTATATATTATGTATAATGTATAATGTATAATAGATAATAGATAATAGATAATAGATAATAGATAATAGATAATATAACATATAATAGATAATAAAATAATCTAAAATATATAATATATAATATATGATATATAATATATAATATATGATATATAATATATAATATATGATATATAATATATAATATATAAAAATATATAATATATAACTAAAGTGTCATTTTAATGCACGATCTGTCCAGCTATCGTGTTGCCCCTAATCTAGGAAACTTCATTTTAGTGTGAAGACTCTCGAAATACCTTGTTTTTTCAAGAAGTTGAAATCTCCTCAGACCACAGCCTTGACCTCCCAGATGTTCTTGAGCTGATGCTGTTCTCAGGTGGCACAAAGCTGGCTGGAGCTATAGTTGTCCTCCTTGTGGCATCACTCATCAGGGATCAGGAGGTGTTGTTCCAGGTTGCCAGAGAACACTGATATCATATGAGTGTTTAGAGACTTTTATCATCTTGCACACCTTAAAGTGATCCTTGTTCTGTCTCCTTGTCTCTTGGTGCACAACAGAAACCTCAGGTTGAGGCCAAACTCTTTTAGGCTGGAGATTAGGAGGAAGTTTTTCACACAGAGGGTCATTGGGCATTGGAATAGGCTGCCCAGGGAGGGGGTTGAGTCACCTTCCCTAGAGGTGTTTAAGGGACGGGTGGATGAGGTCCTGAGGGACTTGGTTTAGTGTTTGATAGGAATGGTTGGACTAGAAGAGCCGATGGGTCCCTTCCAACCTGGTTGTTCTGTGATTCTGTGATTCTATGATTCAAAACCTGTCTGTTCGACGCCTACTTCAGCTGCATGGTAGTTGCTTATGCAGCAATATCTCCAATTAACTGTTTACAAATTAGAGCTTTCCTTGTGTTTCCAAGGTTTTACAGAAATGCTTAATGATTAATGTGAAATTAAGTGGGGGAAAGCCTGAGATGGGCAGCCCTCACTTCTCTTTGTTTCTGCTGCTTCCTCGTGGGGATCAGATTGCTTCATTTGTGCTTTTAGATTCATAGAACCATAGAATAACCAGATTGGAAGAGACTCACAGGATCATCAAGTCCAACCATTCCCATCAAACTCCAAACCATATCCCTCGGCACCTCATCCACCACTTAAATCTGTCCATGGGAGGTGAATCAACCACCTCCCTGGGCAGACTCTGACAGGGACCAATGACCCTTTCTGGGAAAAATTTTTCCTAATGTCCGGCCTGAACCTCCCCTGGTGGAGCTTGAGGCCATTCCCTCTTGTCCTGTCCCCTGTCACTTGGGAGAAGAGACCAGCTCCCTCCTCTCTACAACCTCCTCTCAGGGAGTTGCAGAGAGCAATGAGGTCTCCCCTCAGCCTCCTCTTCTCCAGGAGAAACCCCGCCAGCTCTCTCAGACTTTCCTCATAAGGCCTGTTCTCCAGCCCCTTCACCAGCCTCGTTGCTCTTCTCTGGACTCTCTCCAGAGCCTCAACATCCTTCTTGTGCTGAGGGGACCACAACTGAACACAGGATTCAAGGAGCAGTCTCACCAGTGCCAAGTCCAGAGGAAGAATCACCTCCCTGGGCCTGCTGGTCACACCATTTCTGATCCAAGCCAAGATGCCATTGGCCTTCTTGGCCACCTGGGCACACTGCTGGCTCATGGTCAGTCACTGTCAACCAACACCCCCAGGTCCCTCTCCTCCTGGGACTTTCCAGCCAGACTTCTCCTAGTCTGGAGCTGCTCAGGGTTGTTGTGCCCCAAGTGCAGGATCTGCCATTTGGCCTTGTTAAACCTCACGCCAAGGGAATCCACTCTTCACCCCCTCTGTCACATCTTGCTGTGCCTTTGGGTTTTGTTGCTTTGTGTCCTGTTTTGAGATGCAGCAATCAGATCTTCCTGCAGGGATCCTGCATGAGGTACTTGTGTCTGAAAGGTGTCAAAAGCAGAGGAGCACTTACTTGGTGACGCATTGCTACACTCAGTGTGCTGTAGCCTGTCCTGCTACTCAAAAAAGCTTTATGCCTAAATCCTCAGGGCATATTTCTCTTCTCATAGCTCGTTGTCCGTCTGTGCTGTTCCCTTTTTCTGTTCCTCAAAAAAAAATTCACACTGCTGGTTGATTTTCAGATTTGCTGCAGTAGCTCTCCTACTTACAGCTAAAGTCTGACGCATTTCTTCAAAGTCCTTGCAGATTTGGGAGATCCTGAAAATGCCTCTTTGAACTGGTGAGCACAGATCTAAGCTCGTTCAGCTCCAGAAAAGTCATTGAGGAGGTGGCCCTTAGAAATAACCAGGAAAGACTTCTTTACCATACTTGGCCAACCACAACAGGCAACCTGCAGGAAATCAGGCATTGTTAGCTCTGTTTAAACACTAAGGAAGGGCTGGAAATTATCTGGCTGAAGGGCAGCACCACAAGGCCTGAGTGAGAAGTTAGAATCATAGAATCATAGAATCACCAGGTTGGAAGAGACCCATCGGATCATTGAGTCAAACCATTCCCATCAAACACTAACCCATGTCCCTCAGCGTCTCGTCCACCCGTCCCTTAAACCCGTCCAGAGAAGGAGAATCAACCACCTTCCTGGGTAGCCTGTTCCAATGCCCAATGACCCTTTCTGTGAAAAACTTCCTCCTAATCTCTAGCCTAAATCTCCCCTGGTGGAGCTTGAGGCCATTCCCTCTCGTCCTGTCCCCTGTCCCTTAGGAGAAGAGCCCAGCTCCCTCCTCTCCACAACCTCCTTTCAGGTAGTTGTAGAGAGTAATGAGGTCTCCTCTCATCCTCCTCTTCTCCAGGATAAACACCCCCAGCTCTCTCAGCCGTTGCTCTTGTTCTCCAGTCCCTTCCCCAGCTTTGTTGCTCTTCTCTGGACTCACTCCAGAGCCTCAACATCCTTCTTGTGCTGAGAGGTCCAGAACAACATTAGGAACAGAAAGAAAAAATGAACACAGCTTAGATCACATCCAGGCAAAACTTTTCTTAGTGAAGCATTTATGAACGAAAACTCAGAGCACAAGCACAGTTATCAATCTATGGAAATCCCTGTTTTAATACTGTACCAGAGAAAAAACCACAACTTAGAAGAAACTGCCTCCTTGTTCACCCTTCTTGTGTATTTACCAATTCAGGACTTCATTTAAGAAATTATACCCTCAATTAATGCTATAAATAACAGCGTTAATTTCAGCAAAGCTGAGCACTGGATGGTAATTCTGAGCAGGGCAACAAGGCAAGTTTGTCCGACCTGTAAAATCCACGACCTCACAATCCACACATTCAACCAGACAGAATCTCATGACTGGGTTGCCCACCCACCAGACTGCTCAGAGAGAGAGGGGAGGTTACTATTTCTGGTCACCAAAACCTCCACTGTCAATAGAGCAGTATGAGCTGCCTCCACAGAAAGTACACAACTAGTAGTAATTTTCCACAATAGCAGGTAGGACTTGATGATCTGGTGGGTCTCTTCCAACCTGATTATTCTATGATTCGCCTTGAATCCTGTGTTCAGTTGTGGGTCCCTCAGCACAAGAGGGATGTTGAGGCTCTGGAGTGAGTCCAGAGAAGAGCAATGACGCTGGTGAAGGGGCTGGAGAAGAAGAGGAGCATCTGAGAGAGCTGGGGGTGTTTATCCTGGAGAAGAGGAGGTTGAGGGGAGACCTCATTGCTCTCTACAACTATCTGAAAGGAGGTTGTGGAGAGGAGGGAGCTGGGCTCTTCTCCCAAGTGACAGTTGTTCTATGATTCTATGATCCTTAACAGTAATTGGCTTTTGTAATCGTCACCCATAGTCAATTCTTGGTGATAAAACATAGACCCGAGGAAAGCTACCTGCATTAAACCTTTATTTAATACTGTCCTCACATTGTTCTTGTAGGTGGTTTTATACTTTAGAGTCAATGAATACTTAACGTATTAAGCAACCTTAATACTCTGTTTCCTGGTTGCCCTTAAATTTAGAACTTTATTTGCTTTAGAACTGAAATCTTCCAGGACTAGCTCCTGGACACGGATGAATATTTCAGCAATTTTGAGATCAGAGCTTGGGGCAGGGGTTTGCTTTTATGAAGACTACATTGTTTTCATGTTTGCTTTTAAGCAATCCTTTTTACTTAAGCACTTGGGGAATTTAGTTTGGAACAGCCCAGGTTAAAAGAAATAGTAACCAATGTGATTTCTAGTTGAATGAAGTTTTGGGTTATTTGGGGTTGGGTTTTTTTTTTTCAGTGTTAATCATAGAATCAGCAGGTTGGAAAAGACCCAACAGATCATCGAGTCCAACCATTCCTATGAAACACTAACCCATGTCCCTCAGCACCTTGTCCACCTGTCTGTATAGTACAAATATCAGGAGACTGAAATAATTGGTTTGCATCGGTAGAGCCCTTTTATCCTTCAGGCTTGCATTAGTGCAGCTCTACCCATGTTGATATATGTCTGCCTGAAGAAAGGAAGCCTCAGCTGCAAATTTATAGAAGATACATGCTATGACTGTGCGTTTTATACATTCTGCTCAGTTAGCTTCATGGTGTAATCTCAGTTAAGGCGTGTAATGCTGGGGCAAGCACACATATCCATTTTTCAGCAAGTTCCTTTAAACACTGGGAATTTGATTTGAGGTTTTGTGTACTTTATCTTTTTTTCTCTTTTTTAACTGAGATCAATGGAGTCATTTGGGTTCTTTTTGTTTAAGGTAGAGGACTCCCTCATGACTGAACATTAGGAGAACAGTTAGCCTTTGTGTGTTCTTACTGTGGCAAACTACAGCTCTTTATTAGTAACATGTAATTGTTCTGCTCTGATATGTAAAACACAGTTTCCTTTCCTTATCCTTTCCTTTCCTTTCCTTTCCTTTCCTTTCCTTTCCTTTCCTTTCCTTTCCTTTCCTTTCCTTTCCTTTCCTTTCCTTTCCTTTCCTTTCCTTTCCTTTCCTTTCCTTTCCTTTCCTTTCCTTTCCTTTCCTTTCCTTTCCTTTCCTTTCCTTTCCTTTCCTTTCCTTTCCTCTTCCTTTCCTTTCCTTTCCTTTCCTTTCCTTTCCTTTCCTTTCCTTTCCTTTCCTTTCCTTTCCTTTCCTTTCCTTTCCTTTCCTTCCCTTTCCTTTCCTTCCCTTTCCTTTCCTTTCCTTTCCTTCCCTTCCCTTTCCTTCCCTTTCCTTTCCTTCCCTTTCCTTCCCTTTCCTTCCCTTCCCTTCCCTTCCCTTCCCTTTCCTTCCCTTCCCTTCCCTTCCCTTCCCTTCCCTTCCCTTCCCTTCCCTTCCCTTCCCTTCCCTTCCCTTCCCTTCCCTTCCCTTTCCTTCCCTTCCCTTCCCTTTCCTTCCCTTCTCTTCCCTTCCCTTCCCTTCCCTTCCCTTCCCTTCCCTTCCCAGGGGACAGGACGAGAGGGAATGGCCTCAAGCTCCACCAGGGGAGATTTAGGCTAGAGATTAGGAGGAAGTTTTTCGCAGAAAGGGTCATTGGGCATTGGAATAAGCTGCTCAGGGAGGTGGTTGATTCACCTTACTTGGAGGTATTTAAGGGACGGGTGAACAAGGTGCTGAGGGACATGGTTTAGTGTTTGATAGTAATGGTTGGACTCGATGATCTGATGGGTCTCTTCCAACCTGGCAATTCTATGATTCTATGATTTATGCCAAAAGGTTTTTAACACTGGAGCTTTACATTAAAACAGGATCTTCAAAACAGGATTAACAGCAGGACCTTCATTTGATTTGTTTAGGTACCATAATCTTAGGCTAGAGCATTATCTTCACAAAGGAGACAATATTTATTGTTCAACAGGAATGGTTGGACTAGAAGATCCGAAGGGTCCCTTCCAACCTGGTTGTTCTATGATTCCATGATTTTTTGTACATAGAGTCCAATTGCACTGAAGGGCTTCTATAAAACAAATTGATACTTTGAGTCGTTACAGCATTGCATTTGCACATTTCCGCACTGCAAATAGTTTAAAAACCTGACAACAATTACAGAAAGGGTCATTGGGCATTGGAATAGGCTGCCCCGGGAGGGGGTTGAGTCACCTTCCCTGGAGGGGTTTAAGGGATGGGTGGACGAGGTGCTGAGGGACATGGGTTAGTGTTTGATAGGAATGGTTGGACTCGATGATCTGGTGGGTCTCTTCCAACCTGGTTGTTCTATGATTTTATAGCAATTTCCATTCACCTGCTCCTCACATGAAAAGTTCGTGGCACCACAGGATGAAATATATCTATGCTCAGTTCGGAAGCAATTAGGCTTGGCTAGACAATGAAGAAATCTCCTAGAATCATAGAACAACCAGGTTGGAAGGGACCCATCGGATCATCGAGTCCAACCATTCCTATCAAACACTAAACCATGTCCCTCAGCACTTCATCTACCTGTGCCTTGAACACCTCCAGGGAAGGGGAATCAACCACCTCCCTGGGCAACCTATTCCAATGACCAATGACCCTTTCTGTGAAAAACTTCTCCCTAATCTCTAGCCTAAATCTCCCCTGGCGGAGTTCGAGGCCATTCCCTCTCGTCCTGTCCCCTGTCCCTTGGCAGAAGAGCCCAGCTCCCTCCTCTCTACAACCTCCTCTCAGGTAGTTGTAGAGAGCAATGAGGTCTCCTCTCAGCCTCCTCTTCTCCAGGATAAACACCCCCAGTTCTCTCAGCCGCTCCTCATAGCGCCTGTTCTCCAGCCCTTTAAACCATAAACAAAACAAAACAAAAAAAAAACCTGACCCCAGATGTTATGTTGTTTTGCTGTAGGTCCGGGAACTGCAAACACGTTTGCAGAGTGTGCAGGCAACAGGCCCGTCCAGCCCCAACCGTCTCACTTCTGCCAATCGACCCGTTAACCCCAGCACTGGAGAGCTGAGCACCAGCAGCAGCAGCAACGACATCCCCATAGCCAAGGTGAGATAGTGCATGTTGTGGTAATTAATGCTTTACATTTTCTGAGAAAAGCAAGATTGATTTTGCGCAGCTGCTGTCAACCTCAGTGTGTGATTAACTGGGAAGTATCTGGCATCCCTGCAGAGTTTTCTGGAGGCCTGAGCTTGAGCCTGAGCTGCAGAAAGGAATTAGGAATTCTCTCGGTTACAACACAGGTGTTGAATTTACTGTAGTTTACTTCAGGTTTGTGAGTATTATTAGCGAACAAATCTGTGTTCTTCGTGGAGTGTGAGTTCCTGTGTAACCTGCACAGCAATTCTGACTTTCAGATTGCTGAGAGAGTGAAGTTGTCAAAGACAAGATCAGAGTCTTCGTCATCTGACAGACCTGTCTTAGGGTCGGAAATCAGCAGCATAGGGGTAAGGACCCTTCTTATGCATGTTACCTTCTGAAGACGACTCGTGTTTTGTTAAAAGCAACGTTGTGTTCTTACTAAATTAATCTGTGACTTAACTTAAAATGGTTTAAAAAGGTATTTTTGAGAGAACTATTTCCACAGAGAATACTTCACCTGCTGTTTAGGTCCTGTTTTCTCATAACTGGGGGTTGTAAATGATTCTCTGAGCGACACCAAGAGGATGATTTATGAGTCAATTCCTCTAAAATATTGTTCTTCAAGAAAATACTGGTCAGCTGCGTTTCACAGCTTCCAGTTAACAGAGAACCTGTTCTGCTTTGAAATGCCAATGTAAATCCATAAGACTGTTATTAATGTTTGTTTCACTGAAGAACTCGGCTCTGACCTTTTGCTAAGCTTTCAAGAAAGGAAGTAACTTTCATATCAGGTTTTTCTACGTATGACGGAGCAATGTTCTTCACCCTTTAGTTGGTAGAATTTTAAATCAGAGTAAAAGTCTTAAAATGGAAACTTATAAATGTTGTGTTCAATGTAAAATTCATAGTAAAAACTGAATAATGGATGCCTGGAAGTGAGTGCGAGCAAGCAAATGCAGCTCTCAGGGCAGACTCTCGGGCTCTCGGTGCCTGTGGGGAGAGTCTAGTGGTTATCTCTTTGCAATGATCTATTAACTGCCCCGTGCAGGTGTCTAGCACTGTGGCTGAACATTTGGCACATTCCCTCCAAGACTGCTCGAACATCCAGGAAATCTTCCAGACCCTTTACTCGCACGGATCTGCTATCTCTGAAAGTAAAATCCGAGAATTCGAAGTGGAGACGGAGAGATTAAACAGGTAAGCTGAAAAGTTAGAGATGCTCCGACGTGTTGCCTGCTATTAGATAAAGTTAACATTACTAATTTTTTATCCATTTTGAACGTTACTCAGTTCATTCCCAGCTCCAGATAAACACGGAATGTAGTCAGTGAAAAGAGAATTGAATCATACTCTGAGGATCCATTCCATGAGTAAGACAGTTCGATCTTTCTCTGTGATGGACTAGGTAGACATGGCAGCTGTTTTTTGTAAGACACATCACTGTGAGAAACAAGAATTCATAGAATCATAGAACAACCAGGTTGGAAGAGACCAACTGGATCATCAAGTCCAACCATTCCTATCAAGCACTACCCCATGTCCCTCAGCACCTCGTCCACCTGTCCCTTAACCCCCTCCAGGGAAGGTGACTCAACGACCAAACCCACAAACTCCAGTTAGCAAATAAACTCCAGATGCTACCAATCCTACCCGCCCCGGAAGAGCAGGAAGGATGGAAAGCAGCAGGGAAATCAATACAGAGAAGTGAGCTCAAAAGGAATTTCCAAAATTCATTGGCGACACTGTGGCCTCTCTTCCCCTCAGCTAGGAATTTCTGCAAAGGTTTCAGCTTCCTCACAGCCCTCGGAGCTGCGCACAAGCCTCTGGCACACAAAATTGTGAGGAGGAGGAGAACTCAGCCTCTAAAAACCAGTGTTGCTTCACACCAACCTCAGACCTGCCTCAGCTGCTTCCACTTTCCATCCTGCTATATCCCAGCAACTAAAGCACTGGATAAAAAAAATCAATCATAGAATCATAGAACAAGCTGTAACTCATTCTCCATCGTTCTGGAATTATCTTGCTTTGTTTTGTTCTGAAGTAACAGAATTGCAGCCTTAACTGCACTGATGAATATGCTAGTGTCTGGTGGTGGAGCAGATATACCAGTAAATAGATATCTCTATGCAAAAGGAAGATTGTAACTTTCTGGTTACAAGCAAAATATTGCTATTAAAACCCTTGCATCATGTCATCTTTGACACATAAAATCAAAACCATGGATCAGAAACACGAGAATCTTGTCTCAGCATGTTTCCTTCCAAGTCCTCTCTTCCCCACAGCTACATCAAATTTAGTCTGATCAGTATAACATCTCTTTTAATTGTAGCTCATGCTTTTACGCTGCTGCAAAACACGATCCTTTTATTCTCCTTTTCCCTTTTTTTTTTCTTTTTTCTGTGCACTGCATAGTTAGGCCTTGACAACATGTAGCCTTATAGGAAGCATCAAAGAAGATATAAGAAGTGAAGCATCAGAGAGTTCCAGCAGCTGCTGGACTCGATGATCCAATGGGTCTCTTCCAACCTGGTTGTTCTATGATTCTATGATTTATTCTGGTCGCAGAATGCATGGTATATTAGCCCTTCTCCTTCTCTTTGAGTTTGTTGTGATTTTGTAGTTCTAGACGGCTCATTTCATTATTGGCCAACGTAGAGTTATAGAATCACAGAACAACCAGGTTGGAAGAGACCCATCGGATCATGAAGTCCAACCATTCCTATCAAACACTAAATCATGTCCCTCAGGACCTCATCTACCCGTCCCTTAAACACCTCCAGAGAAGGTGAATCAACCACCTCCCTGGGCAACATTCCAAATTATGAAATCATTTTACTTTTTTTTTTTTTGTTATGTCCAGCTCTTACAATTAGGTGAAGTATAGTGATGCCTAGTGCAGTTCTGTGCGGTGAGAATGAGCAGCAATAGCAACATTCTGAAGCCTCAATTTCAGACTCAGCTTCAACCTCACTAAGAATATTACACTGATTGAGGTTCTGGTATTAGCTTCTGTTTGACTGTTGGCAGAACTTTGGGGAATTTTGTTGCCTCTCTCGAACTTTGTTCATATTTTGGAAGCTACCTCTTCAATCGCAACCAAAATACTAATTCAAGTGAAAAGTTTATTCTGGATGTTCCAAAGAAAGGAGGCATTCATGCGCCTGCATGATCCCTACACACACCCACACATTGCACTAATGAGTATGCCACTTAGAACACGAAGCAAATCATAGAATCCTAGAACAACCAGGTTGGAAGAGACCCATCGGATCACCGAGTCCAACCATTCCTATCAAACACTAAACCATGTCCCTCAGCACCTCGTCCACCCATCCCTTAAACACCTCCAGGGAAGGGGAATCAACCACCTCCCTGGGCAGCCTATTCCAGTGCCCAACAACCCTTTCCGTGAAAAACTTTCTCCTAATCTCTAGGCTAAATCTCCCCTGGTGGAGCTTGAGGCCATTCCCTCTTGTCCTGTCCCTTGGGAGAAGAGCCCAGCTCCCTCCTCTCTACAACCTCCTTTCAGGTAGTTGCAGAGAGCAATGAGGGTCTCCCCTCAGCCTCCTCTTCCCAGGATAAACACTCAAAGCTCTCTCAGCCGCTCCTCATAGGGCCTGTTCTCCAGCCCCTTCACCAGCTTTGTTGCTCTTCTCTGGACTCGCTCCAGAGCCTCAACATCCTTCTTGTGCTGAGGGGCCCACAAGTGAACACAGGATTCAAGGAGAGGCCTCACCAGTGCCAGTGCTGTGACAAATGTGACAGAAGGAAATGTGGAATGGAGGCAGAAAAACTAAAGTTTAAAATAAAACTGTCCTTTGTGGTCATAGAATCACTGGGTCGGAAAAGACCATTCCTATCAACCATAAAACCATGTCTCTCAGCACCTCATCCATCTGTCTTTTAAATACCTACAGGAATGGGGACTCAACTGCCTCCCTGGGCAGACTGTTACTGCTTTCTGCTTGCTGCTGTTGCACAGGGATGATTACAGTTCCTATATCCTTCCTATATACCTATCCTATAGATAGGAATACAGATATTTGAGCAACAAACCTGGTGAGGGGACTGTAGAACACGCCTTATGAGGAGCGGCTGAGAGAGCTGGGGGTATTTATCCTGGAGAAGAGGAGGTTGAGAGGAGACCTCATTGCTCTCTCCAACTCCCTGAAAGGAGGTTGTGGAGAGGAGGGAGCTGGGCTCTTCTCCCAAGGGACAGGGGACAGGACAAGAGGGAATGGCCTCAAGCTCCACCAGGGGAGATTTAGGCTAGACATTAGGAGGAATTTTTTCCCGGAAAGGGTGATTGGGCATTGGAATAGGCTGCCCAGGGAGGTGGTTGACTCACCTTCCCTGGAGGTGTTTAAGGGACGGGTGGACGAGGTGCTGAGGGACATGGGTTAGTGTTTGATAGGAATGGTTGGACTCGATGATCTGATGGGTCTCTTCCAACCCGGTGATTCTATGATTCTATAGGAAGGAGAGAAGAAAAGAAGCTAGGAGATATAACTCTCCTCTTGGCTCTTGATGTTTGGTATGGAGCAGATGGATTCTGCCATTTTCATTAAAAACCTTGCGTAGACCAAATAGTATTTGCAATTTTAAACGATGATTGTTCTAGAGTTTTCAGGACAGTGTCTGCAAGCTGAGCTTGAAGGTTGCACGTTGCTTCCTTTCCTACAGCCGTATCGAGCACTTGAAATCCCAGAACGACTTGCTGACAATAACACTGGAAGAGTGCAAGAGCAACGCGGAGAGGATGAGCATGCTCGTTGGGAAGTACGAGTCCAACGCCACAGCCCTCAGGCTTGCACTGCAGTACAGGTAGGTACCTACACAGAAAAAGAGGAAACAGAGTAGATTTGATAGAAGTCTTTGAGTGTGAAATTGTCGATGTGCCAGAATAATAGTTCTGCTAATAATAATACTACTTTTTTTTCTTTCCTCCTTGAAACTACTGCCCCATTGGTTAAACTATTTGAGAAACTACAGAACTGAAGTTATTGATACAAGTGTATTTCAATCCTAGTTCACCAGCAGTAGTGAACTTGATCGAAAAGAAATATATAGATCTATATAGAAATATATAGATTTATTTTTTCATTTATAAATACTGAATTAACATTTCAATTAGGTACCGTATGTGGAGTCGAACTACATCTGGTCTTTAAGATACAGGTTCTCTAGATCAGGCTGGAACCTTTCACAACACAAGAAGACCAAGTAGTTGAATTATACTCCCACATAACTGAGAGTGACTTTATACTGTAACAGTCGGAATTGTAGATTAATTGTTTGGTATTCATTCACAAGCATCTCAATGTGTTTTAAACTATATGCAAGACATGCTGATGTTTAACTCCTTCAACTGCAACTGATTTGGAACAGGGGGTTCTTGTCTTAAGACAAACTTTGTGCCTTTTAAGGAATGTATTCTGTTACTATTAGCCTTGAGCAAATTACAAGGAAATGCAAATTGCACTTAGGTGTAGTAATGTATATATTTTCATAAAACATTAGCAGGCAGAAGGAATGAGTGACTCACAACCGTGTTTCGAGGTTATTGTGTTGTAAGGTGGAAAATCTTAGAGCCAGGGCAGAGCACCAAGTCTTTTTCTTGTCTTTTCCTCTTACTATACTTTGTATAGTACAGTTAGCCTATAGAAAACTGTATTTTGTGTAGCAAGAGAGCATGGAAAGGGTTGTCAAAGGGATCGTGTCAAGCACTATTGTACTCTTGACCGTGTCAAACATGCTTCCTGAGCTCACTTCACATCACGTCATTCTCTTCTGTTCTACCTTGTTGCATTCTATGATTACTTGAGGCCACCCCAAGGATGGCAAGAAGGAAGGGGACACGGTTGAATGCTTGTGATAGAAACTGCATGTGCTGTGTCATTCCCCACTGCTGGAGAAGTAGCAAAGAATCATGCAGTTCATTTTTTTTTATATTGTTGTTGTTGCTGCTGTTATTCTTCTCTAAATTTCAGGTTTATTTTGTGTTATTTTGGGGGTTTTGTGGTTTGCTTTCTCTTTCAGTGAACAATGCATCGAAGCATATGAGCTGCTCTTGGCCTTGGCAGAAAGCGAACAGCGTCTCATTCTGGGGCAGTTCAGAGCTGCAGGTGTTGGTTCTGTTGGTAAGATGTCAGCGAATCCCTTTAATTAAATGTTTTCTTTTTCGCGTGTCAGTTAGCATTAGAGTTAGTTGAGACAGTAAATCATCCCATGACCCATCACTTAAGAATGCTCTCCTGTCTGTTTTATTTTTTTAACTAATTAAATCACTTTACACACCCCAAAAAAATAGGGGATAAGAAAAAAGAGCATGGAATTAAGTCATAAAACTTACCAGTAATTTAAGTTAACCTGTATATACTGCCACAAGGTGCTGCCTGTTCTTCTGTTGGTGAAGCTGCTATAGGTGTGCAACGGAACAGAGTGAAATTATTAAATGATGTTCATTAGCATATGTGATTAGGGCCATGCAGCTGTGGCAACTGCGAATTCAGATTTTGTTTGAATCAGCAACAGTGACCACCCTGGAGGCTGAATACAATCTGCGAAAAGATTAGCACAAAAAAAAGATAGTATTGAGTAATTGCAAAAAAAAAAAAAAAAAAAAAAAAAAAAAGAGCAGAAACAACAAAGAAATCATAGAATCATAGAATCACCAGGTTGGAAGAGACCCACCTGATCATTGAGTCCAACCATTCCCATCAAGCACTGAAGCATGTCCCTCAGGACCTCATCTACCTGTGAAATACTCTAGTTTTTCACTCCAAATTTTACCTTTACTCTGAAATTTTAAAACACTCTATCTTATGTTTTACTGTGTTGTCAGAAGTACTGCCCTATATGGTCTGGATTTTTCATATTTTGTGGATCTTCAGGGCAGGTCTTTTTGCTTTCTAATGTTGCTCACTAGGTAATGGCATGAACCACTGTACAGTTCAGACGTGTTTGGATCTTGACATTTGTGCTGGCTCCGTTTTTGTGATGGAAAAGAAGTACTGACACAATGAACATTTATCTGTGTTCTGTAGTACTATTCCTTTTACTGACAGGAAAAGGTGAACATAGCAATCATCAAGCAGAATCTTAGAATCATAGAACAACCAGGTTGGAAGAGACCCATCGGATCATCGAGTCCGACCATTCGTATCAAACACTAAACCATGTCCCTCAGCACCTCATCCACCCGTCCCTTAAACACCTCCAGGGAAGGGGAATCAACCACCTCCCTGGGCAGCCTCTGACAGGGACCAATGACCCTTTCCAAGAAAAACTTCCTCCTAATCTCCAACCTAAATCTCCCCTGGTGGAGCTTGAGGCCATTCCCTCTTGTCCTGTCCCCTGTCACTTGGGAGAAGAGCCCAGCTCCCTCCTCTCCACAACCTCCTCTCAGGGAGTTGTAGAGAGTAATGAGGTCTCCTCTCAGCCTCCTCTTCTCCAGGAGAAACACCCCCAGCTCCCTCAGACATTCCTCTTGTTCTCCAGCCTCTTCACCAGCTTTGTTGCTCTTCTCTGGACTCGCTCCAGAGCCTCAACATCCTTCTTGTGCTGAGGGGCCCACAACTGAACACAGGATTCAAGGAGCGGCCTCACCAGTGCTGAGTCCAGAGGGAGAAGAACCTCCCTGGCCCTGCTGGTCACACCATTTCTGATCCAAGCCAGGATGCTGTTGGCCTTCTTGGCCACCTGGACACACTTTTGTATTGGTGTCTGTCTGCAGCTCTTAATTACAGTTTCATCAGTTACAGCTCTGTAACAGGAGCAGTCGTGATCTCTCATTACATAACACAGGTTGGAGGAAGTTGTTCATGGGCTTTCACTTCACCATGAAATTTGATTAAAACACCTAGATAAAACAGCGTATTTTTGTTTTGAAGAACAGCCAGTTTTTGTATCAACATCTGTGAGTGGAAAATCCATGGGAGTTGCTTCTTCATCACGTAGAGCTGAGCATGTCCAGCTGCTCTGAACAGAACATTCTCCCTTTCACAAATGTTGTTTCTAGTGCACAGACTTCCTTTAGCAAGTGTGAAGTTTGATCTTGGACTTGCATGAGGATGAAACAAAAAATTTGACATAGAGCAAATGGGAGGATGGCAGGTTGTGCTCCCTGACATCTTCACATAGTGTTTGGCAGAGTATGAAGATATCTGTTGTCTAGAAAGCTGCCAGGAGGAGAGGGACCTGGGGGTGTTGGTTGACAGCAACTGACCATGAGCCAACAGTGTGCCCAGGTGGCCAAGAAGGCCAATGACATCCTGGCTTGGATCAGAAATGGTGTGACCAGCAGGACCAGGGAGGTTCTTCTCCCTCTGTACTCAGCACTGGTGAGACTGCTCCTCGAATCCTGTGTTCAGTTGTGGTCCTCTCAGCACAAGAAGGATGTTGAGGCTCTGGAGCGAGTCCAGAGAAGAGTCATGAGGCTGGGGAAGGGGCTGGAGAACCTGGAGATTCTGAGAGAGCAGGGGGTGTTTATCCTGGAGAAGAGGAGGCTGAGGGGAGACCTCATTACTCTCTACAACTACCTGAGAGGAGGTTGTGGAGAGGAGGTGTCTGGGCTCTTCTCCCAAGGGACAGGACAAGGGGGAATGACCTCAAGTTCCACCAGGGGAGATTTAGGCTGGAGATTAGGAAGAAGTTTTTCATGGAAAGGGTCATTGGGCATTGGAACAGGCTGCCCAGGGAGGTGGTTGATTCCCCTTCCCTGGAGGTGTTTAAGGGACGGGTGGATGAGGTGCTGAGGGACATGGGTTAGTGTTTGATAGGAATGGTTGGACTCAATGATCCAATGTGTCTCTTCCAACCTGGTAATTCTATGATTCTATGATTTTATATTATAGCTTTGTTCAGGCATGTAACCACTAACGTGTCTTACTTTAACGACTTGACTGCAGCTGGTGTTAGGTCTGCAAGAACAGTGACAGGTTCCTGTCCTGCCTCTGCTGAGGATCAACAGCTGCATAGATGCCACGTGACCACTAGAGATGATGGCTAATTAATAAACATGCTGGTTTTCTCTTGATTCAGTCTGCATGACTTTAAATTCTGAAAGGCTGCTGCTAAGCAGTAGGGCAAGTCTTCTAGTTCAAAAGGGAGTCTTTTGAGGAAGGTATTCTGGCAAACACGAGACTTGTGAGGAAAAGCACGGGAAATGTCCGTACTGCAAAATAGCACTGAACTGCTTGGAGTAAGAGTGGTAGTTTTAGACCAAGGCTTTTCCAGTATGTGTTTAAGGGATGGGTGGACGAGGTGCTGAGGGACATGGGTTAGTGATTGATGGGAATGGTTGGACTCAATGATTCATTGGGTCTCTTCCAACCCGGTTTTTCTATGATTAATTTGAGTCTATGATTAATTTGGGGATTGGATGATGGTTTGGATGGATTTTGGGATTGGATGGTGGGATTGGAGTTGATTCTATGATTAATTTGGGGATTTGGATGATGAAACTGGGGACATCACCTAAGATGTCCCCAGAGCAACAAGTACCTGGATCTTGTGTCTAGGAGGGAGATGAGTTCAAACCAGTAGCCCTGTTGCCACTGAAACACAGAAGTGAAGTTGCTTTTACGTCCCAAATTGGTAATTTATTATCATAGTCTTGGTATAAATGGCCTCAAGCTCCACCAGGGGAGGCTCAGGATGGACATCAGGATGAAATATTTCATGGAAAGGGTGACCGGGCAGTGTCAGAGGCTGCCCAGGGAGGGGGTTGAGTCCTATTCCCTGGAGGAGTTTAAGGGACGGGTGGACAAGGTGCTGAGGGACATGGGTTAGTGATTGATGGGAATGGTTGGACTCTATGATCCAGTGGGTCTCTTCCAACCTGGTGATTCTATGATTCTATGATAAACTGAGATTGTGTAAAAGCGTCTGTACTCTTTGCTTTAATTTATCTCACCCTCCCCAAACCTCTGAAACAGACTGTTTGCTTGAAAACTAGGGGACCAGACAGGTGACGAAAACATCACTCAGATGCTTAAGAGAGCCCACGACTGCAGGAAGACAGCTGAGAATGCCGCGAAGGCCTTGCTGATGAAACTAGACGGGAGCTGCGGGGGAGCCTATGCGGTCACCGGCTGCAGTGTTCAGCCCTGGGAAAGCCTCTCGTCCAACAGCCACACGAGGTAACTGCAGCTCGTCTGCTCTCCTAATCCCTCGGTGTTCAATTTCAGACCAGAAGTTATGTTGTATTGTTCCTGTTGAACTCCCTCTGCCACCTCAGTCTTTTCCCCTTTGATTTATACGTCACCGCGGCTGAGCAGTCTAATTGTCTTTAGAATTAGAGCAGCACCAGCCAAGGATTTTGTATGAATTTGTGGGAAATGGTCGACTCCGAACTTTGATCTTCCTCATAAAGGGCAAACCCATTATGTTTGTTTTACTTCAGTGACCTGCTCGGTGTTCTATTTGAGCTCAAATCACGTGTGCATCTTATTCATATCTATTGTATGCAGACCACACAGACATACGGAGAGCGAGAGATCGGAATTATGATTCCATCAGCATTTTAGGGTACTCAAGAATTGTTTTCTACTCGTTACAAATTTCATTTTAAACCATTTCCTCTCCCTTTGCATCCTTTCTTCCTTCCCATCCTATTCTTTCACACAAGGACCAGCAAATGAATGTCGTGACGGACAAAGCCATTTCTTCCAGGAAAGGCTGGATACTGCAGTTTTTCTGAAGACGCATAAAATAATGAAACTTCTATGAGCTATTATTGCTCATATTATTGCAGAAGTGCTCCAGTTCAAACACATCTGCGACCAGATTAATTTTGAGTCCTTCCCTGCCTGCAGCGTAATTGTACTCTGCATTCAATATGTGCTTGTGTACAGATACCAACTTGGCAAGCATCCTGGACAAATATAGATGGAAATTTTTCTTTTTAAAAGAAGTTATTTTGGTTTCTCGCATTCATTCTAAAACTCCATTTTAATCCAGTTTTTGCGCCAGCTCTTCATTCAAATGCTGTAATTTTTTGACTCTTTTGGAAGTTTATTTTAGTGCTATATCATTTCCTCTTCTTGCTGATGTCTCCTCCAAAGGATCTTATTTCCTGCCGTGTGACTAGTGTGAAACAGCTGAAAAGGGAGCAAAAAGGTCACCTGAGGGGAAAAGGGGTCCAAATGTGAAGTAGATTTTAATATTTTGCTTAAATAAGTTTTATGGCTCACTTTCAGTCCAAGGAAACTGCATTAGAATCATAGAATCATAGAATCACCAGGTTGGAAGAGACCCACCGGATCATCTATGTTTGGAAATCCTAGAATCATAGAACAACCAGGTTGGAAGAGACCCATCGGATCATCGAGTCCAACCATTCCTATCAAAATTCCTATCAAAGATTCCTATCTCACTGTTTTCCTTCCTTGTGAAATATCTGGTGTCCAGTCAAAGCATTTTCCCTTCTTCTTGAAAACAGTTCATAACAGTTTCCAGTATTGACAAGGGAAAGTTGGCAGAGATGGGGGAGTTAGTGATCCTCTTTTAGCGTTTCTTCTAGATTTTCACTGAGAGTGTTTGGTAGCAAGACAGTCTCTACAGTTGCAACTTGTTGAAAATAATTTGTGATTTTTTTCAGAGGAAGTATAACAGAGGAGATGTGTGCACTTGGGGAGGAAAAGTCCAGCTGGAGGCCAGTGACAAGTGGGGTTCCCCAGGGCTCAGTGCTGGGTCCAGCCCTGTTCAATGTCTTCATCAATGACCTGGATGAAGGCATCGAGTGCTCCCTGAGCAAGTTTGCAGATGACACTGAGCTGAGTGGAAGTGTAGATCTGCTGGAGGGTAGGGAGGCTCTGCAAAGGGACCTAAACAGGCTGGACCATTGGGCAGTGTCCCATGGGATGAGATTTAACACGGCCAAATGTCGGGTCCTGCACTTGGGGCACAACAACCCTATGCAGAGCTACAGACTGGGAGAAACCTGGCTGGAAAAGTGCCAGGAGGAGAAGCACCTGGGGGTGTTGGTCGACAACGACTGACCATGAGCCAACAGTGTGCCCAGGTGGCCAAGAAGGCCAATGGCATCCTGGCTTGGATCAGAAATGGTGTGACCAGCAGGGCCAGGGAGGTGATTCTCCCTCTGGACTCAGCACTGGTGAGGCCGCTCCTTGAATCCTGTGTTCAGTTGTGGTCCCCTCAGCACAAGAAGGATGTTGAGGCTCTGGAATGAGTCCAGAGAAGAGCAACGAAACTGGTGAAGGGGCTGGAGAACAGAACCTATGAGGAGCGTCTGAGAGAGCTGGGGTTGTTTATCCTGGAGAAGAGGAGGCTGAGGGGAGACCTCATTACTCTCTGCAACTGCCTGAAGGGAGGTTGTAGAGAGGAGGGAGCTGGGCTCTTCTCCCAAGGGACAGGACGAGAGGGAATGACCTCAAGCTCCACCAGGGGAGATTTAGACTGGAGATTAGGAGGAAGTTTTTCACAGAAAGGGTGATTGGGCATTGGAACAGGCTGCCCAGGGAGGTGGTTGATTCCCCTTCCCTGGAGGTGTTTAAGGGACAGGTGGATGAGGTGCTGAGGGACATGGTTTAGTGTTTGATAGGAATGGTTGGACTCGATGATCCGATGGGTCCCTTCCAACCTGGTTGCTCTATGATTCTATGATTCTATGAAATAGAAGCATCTGCTCTTCAGCTTGAAGGCACGAGACACCCTGCCAGACCACAGATGGAAAAGCCGGATCCGAAAGGCAGTTGCTTTTCTGTATTTATACCACTTCTGTGCTCTATTTCAGGTTTAAAGATTTTTGTCTTTTAGCCGTACCTTTTTGTTTCTGTTAACTGGACCCTTTTTGTTTCTCTCCTGCTCTCTGGAGTTGCCTGTGCTGCCAGCTCGATTAACCGTCTCATGCTCCCTCACCACTTGGCTCCCTGCTGCTCCAGACAGACATCCCATGGCTGATGCAGATTTCCAGCCCCCTCTGGTTCTTTGATGTTCATTGTTTCCATTTCCTCTCCTTTTCCACTACAATAGCAATCCAAGCAGAGATAGGAAAGGAGGCTGTGGATTTCTAGCCGTTCCTGCAGGCTTAATGGGTTTCATTTGTCTTAAAGAGCTCGGCAGTGTGTAAAACTGGCACAGAACAAGTCCATCCACATATCGAGTTAGCGCTTACCATATGGGGATCACGACATGGAAAGAAAACAAAAACACTTTTACGTTGTGTGGTTCAAACATACTTCGAATCTGCAAGGCTGATCTTTTGCCATCTTTTGCTTTAATGTTTCAGGCTTTTAGTTGCTGGTGCTTATTGGTACAACAAGTACAACAGAACAACTCTGATCAGGCTGATTTCTAAATGATTTCTTTACAAAAAAATGATTTCTAAACATAGTTGGACTCGATGATCCGATGGGTCTTTTCCAACCTGGTGATTCTATGATTCTATGATTCTTTTCCCATTTTCTTTAATACAAGAGCACAACTCTGATCAGGCTGATTTCTAAATGATTTCTTTTAAAAAAAATGATTTCTAAACATAGTTGGACTCGATGATCCGATGGGTCTTTTCCAACCTGGTGATTCTATGATTCTATTATTCTTTTCCCATTTTCTTTAATACAACAGCACAACTCTGATCAGGCTGATTTCTAAATGATTTCTTTAAAAAAAAATGACTTCTAAACATAGTTGGACTCGATGATCCGATGGGTCTTTTCCAACCTGGTGATTCTATGATTCTTTTCCCAGTGAGACCAGCTGAGTAAAGAGGTACTGGGATGGTGAAAAAAAAAAAAAAAAAAAAAGACTCTTTTACTGAGATTTGTGACAAATGAGTAATTCTCCCTGCTGTTCGGAGTCTGGTGGAACAGAGACTTATAATGGAATTGTTGACCCATCTTTAGCTCCGGCTTTTCGAATGCGATTCTGAATGTCAAATCACTGAAAGCATTACTGAGAATAAATGCTCGGTGAGCCGCTGGTGACAAGCGGTTAAAGGCTATAAAAGGGAGCAACTGAAATGACAATAAATAAAAAGCAGTGAAAGAGCATCACAGAGGTTGTTACTGGTGAAGTGACTACGAATAATAGCAAGAGTCTCAAATCATCAGCAGCACAGTAATACTGTCAATACAATTTTTTAAATAGAAATAGGTCTGCAGTGCAGTTGGAAGTCATAATTATTTTAATGGAGAGAAGCTAACACTAGGGCTTACGTTACCAATGAGTTTTGACTGGCTGCACCTTAAAAAGAAGGAAACAGCTGAGGAGGATTCATCCAAATGTTTTAGTTTCTTCATCCTGAAGAACTTCTTAATCATGATGAAGAAGTTCCTCATGATGAAGTTCTTCTTTCATCAATATCACCTCAGATTTCAGATAAGTAGCTGATAAACAAGATCATCTTGGCTCAACTGTGCAAATAAGTTATTTAGAAATAGCCTAACGTAATATAATTAATTAACATATATTTTATATGTTTTTAAATATATATTATATACAGTAAAATAGATATAATATATATTATATATATTTATATATAACATAACATAACATAACATAACATAACATAACATAACATAACATAACATAACATAACAAACATAACATAACATAACATAACATAACATAACATAACATAACATAACATAACATAACATAACATAACATAACATAACATAACATATATTAATGTTACTTATGCAACACGTTGTTGCTGGACCGAACCAGTCTCAGAGGGAAGCAGAGTAGTTTCACCAAAGGTTCTGATTTTAGGCAAATATACTGGGTTTTCATCGTCCGGCTGGTTAAATAGTTTCTCAGGAAATTATTATCTTTCTGCTGTTTCAGGTCTCAAGGCACAGTGCACTTATAAGATCATAGAATCATAGAATCACCAGGTTGGAAGAGACTCACCGGATCATCGAGTCCAACCATTCCCATCAAACACTAAACCATGTCCCTCAGCACCTCATCCACCCGTCCCTTAAACACCTCCAGGGAAGGGGAATCAACCGCCTCCCTGGGCAGCCTGTTCCAATGCTCAATGACCCTTTTCGTGAAAACCTTCCTCCTAATCTCTAGCCTAAATCTTCCCTGGTGGAGCTTGAGGCCATTCCCTCTTGTCCTGTCCCCTGTCACTTGGGAGAAGAGCCCAGATCCCTCCTTTCCACAACCTCCTTTCAGGTAGTTATAGAGAGCAATGAGGTCTCCCCTCAGCCTCCTCTTCTCCAGGACAAACACCCCCAGCTCTCTCAGATGCTCTTCATAAGGCCTGTTCTCCAGCCCCTTCACCAGCCTCATTGCTCTTCTCTGGACTTGCTCCAGAGCCTCAACATCCTTCTTGTGCTGAGGGGACCACAACTGAACACAGGGTTTGAGGAGCGGCCTCACCAGTGCTGAGTCCAGAGGGAGAATCACCTCCCTGGCCCTGCTGGTCATACCATTTCTGATCCAAGCCAAGATGCCATTGGCCTTCTTGGCCCCCTGGGCACACTGCTGGCTCATGGTCAGTCGGCTGTCGACCAACACCCCCAGGTCCCTCTCCTCCAGGCACTTTCCAGCCAGACTTCTCCTAGTCTGGAGCTGCTCAGGGTTGTTGTGCCCCAAGTGCAGGATCTGACATTTGGCTGTGTTAAACCTCATCCCGTTGATCTCAGCCCATGGATCCAGCCTGTTCTGATCCCTTTGGAGCCTCCCGACCCTCCATTGGTCCATCTGTACTGTGAATCAGATGCTTTCTTTAAAGCATAAGGTTGCATTAAGGTATTCAAGCAAGTTTCAGGGATTCAATTCTGATCTTGTAGTTTTAGCTCAATCAGATTTTGTATTGTCTGCAAAACTGCTGAATTGCAGATTTGTTTATCGACTTAATTTTTAACAGATGAGTTGAAGATTATAGTAGGATTGATGGACAAAAATTTTGTAGCTTACAAAGCTCCTGACACAGAGGCACCGTTGGAAGCCTCGTTTATATCCATGAACTGCATTTTATACACACAGATGTTCACTGAAACCTGCACGTTTGAGCCATCAAATAAAACTGTGTGTTACACTACACCAACCCACATATTTTCCATAGAATCATAGAATCATAGAACAACCAGGCTGGAAGGGACCCATTGGATCGTCTAGTTCTAGTCCAACCATAGGCTGTATATGAAATTTGATTTGACATCATCCAGGCATGACAAGGCTGTAAAAGGCCTAAGAGATGAAGTGAGTGGGAGGAATAGTTCTCTTTGCTTGTTCCGAGTACAGCAGCAGTTGGAGTGAGTTGATTGACCCAGTACCAGCTCAGGGCTCAAGGGTTTGGAGGAGAAGGGGCCGTTCCTGGTCTGTGTGAGCTTTCAGGATGGATTCCTTCCCTGCAGGCACTTTTCTCTGGGATGCTGTCTTCTCCTCCCTTGGAGAATCCCAGGGACCCATCACCCTGTGGTCACCAAACCTGCCTAGATGCCACCATGGGCTGTGGAGGAACCAGGAGCTGCTTTGGGGTCAGCATTCATAGAATCACAGAACAACCAGGTCGGAAGAAACCCATCGGATCATCGAGTCCAACCATCCCTATTAAACACTAAACCAAGTCCCTCAAGACCTCATCTACCCATCCCTTAAACACCTCCAGGGAAGGGGAATCAACCACCTCCCTGGGCAGCCTATTCCAATGCCCAATGACCCTCTGTGTGAAAAACTTCCTCCTAATCTCCAGCCTAAGTCTCCCCTGGAGGAGCTTGAGGCCATTCCCTCTTGTCTTGTCCCAAGTTGATGCCAAAGAGAGGAGGAAAAAAGTCACAGGAGGATTTATTCCCCTCCTGAAGCCCTCAGCAGAGCATCTCGTGTCCACCTCAGCTGGATGAAAGGAAGCATCTTGCTTAAAAACATCCATAAACCCAAACAAACTGATGGTTTTTAATGAACTTTTCCCAACTGGGCGTTTCCCTTAACGTTTCTAATTGGAACAAAAAGTTGATTATGATGGATAGGAATGGTTTGATAGGAACGGTTGGACTCGACGATCCGATGGGTCTCTTCCAACCTGGTTGCTCTATGATTCTATGATTCTGTGAACGGTTGGACTCGACGATCCGATGGGTCTCTTCCAACCTGGCTATTCAGTGATTCTGTTCTATGATGCTGTGTTCCCTCTAGGTGTGACGGAACTGTGATCCTTCCTCTCTCCTTGCCTACACGCTGGAGAAACAAGAAATCACACATCTTTTGCAACAGCTTCATGTGGTTTTTTTTTTTTTTTTTTTGGACGGATGCATTCTGCCGCATACGCATTCTCTCCATCTGTTTTCCTTTGTCCTGGTGGCTGTTAGGAAGGAGAGAAACAGCTAAAATCTGGGATCGTATGCTCACCAGCTGCAGGGCCCTTAAGTGGAGCAGCAATGGGTTCATGTAGTGTCTGTGAAGAGCTGTGGTGAGTGCTCAGGGGAGCACACTCGGGCACAGTTGTGCCCTGCGTGTTCACAAATGCTGCAGCTTTGCTTCCAGTCCTCATCCTCCAGCTTTTTTTTTTTGTTTGTTTGTTTATAACAGGCCAAAAAAAGAGAGTCAGGGTCTTTGTACCCTGACTTTCTGCAGCCCACACTGCTTCCAGTCTTCTGTGTTGGGGAGGGAGGTTCTTTGTCCCCTTTTTGTGTGTTGGTTGAGGCGGCTTCCTCGCTGAGCAACTCTCACCATCTATAAAAAAAAAAAAAAAAAAGAAAATGGGAAAAAAAGGGGGAGAGAAGAAGAAAAAAATGGGAAAAAGGGGGGAGAAAAGAAAAAATGGGGAAAAAAGGGGGAGAGAAGAAGAAAAAAGGGGAAAAAAGGGGGAGAGAAGAAGAAAAAAATGGGGGAAAAAGGGGGAGAGAAGAAGAAAAAAATGGGAAAAAGGGGGAGAGAAGAAGAAAAAAGGGGGGAAAGGGGGAGAGAAGAAGAAAATAATGGGGGAAAAGGGGGAGAGAAGAAGAAAAAAATGGGAAAAAGGGGGAGAGAAGAAGAAAAAAGGGGGGAAAGGGGGAGAGAAGAAGAAAATAATGGGGGAAAAGGGGGAGAGAAGAAGAAAAAAGGGGGGGAAAAGGGGGAGAGAAGAAGAAAAAATGGGGAAAATGGGAGAGAAGAAGAAAAAATGGGGGAAAAGGGGGAGAGAAGAAGAAAAAATGGGGAAAGGGGGAGAGAAGAAGAAAACAATGGGGAAAAGGGGGAGAGAAGAAGAAAAAAATGGGAAAAAGGGGCGAGAAAAGAAAAAATGGGGAAAAAAGGGGGAGAGAAGAAGAAAAAAGGGGAAAAAAGGGGGAGAGAAGAAGAAAAAATGGGGGAAAAGGGGTGAGAAGAAGAAAAAAATGGGGAAAAAGGGGAGAGAAGAAGAAAAAATGGGGAAAGGGGGAGAGAAGAAGAAAAAAGGGGGAAAAGGGGAGAGAAGAAGAAAAAATGGGGAAAAAGGGGGGAGAGAAGAAGAAAAAAATGGGGAAAAAGGGGAGAGAAGAAGAAAAAATGGGGAAAGGGGGAGAGAAGAAGAAAAAATGGGGAAAAAGGGGGGAGAGAAGAAGAAAAAATGGGGAAAAGGGGGAGAGGAGAAGAAAAAATGGGGAATAAGAGGGAGAGAAGAAGAAAAAAATTGGGAATAAGAGGGAGAGAAGAAGAAAAAATGGGGAAAAGGGGGAGAGAAGAAGAAAAAATGGGGAATAAGAGGGAGAGAAGAAGAAAAAAATGGGAAAAAGGGGGAGAGAAGAAGAAAAAAATGGGAAAAAAGGGGGAGAGAAGAAGAAAAAAAAATGGGAAAAAAGGGGGAGAGAAGAAGAAAAAATGGGGGAAAAGAGGGAGAGAAGAAGAAAAAATGGGGAATAAATGGCAGAGAAGAAGAAAAAATGGGGGAAAAGAGGGAGAGAAGAAGAAAAAATGGGGGAAAAGAGGGAGAGAAGAAGAAAAAATGGGGAAAAGGGGGAGAGAAGAAGAAAAAATGGGGAAAAAGGGGGAGAGAAGAAGAAAAAATGGAGGAAAAGAGGGAGAGAAGAAGAAAATAGGGAAAAAGGGGTGAGAGAAGAAGAAAAAATGGGGGAAAAAGGGGGAGAGAAGAAGAAAAAATGGGGAAAAAGGGAGAGAGAAGAAGAAAAAATGGGAAAAAGGGGGAGAGAAGAAGAAAAAATGGGGGAAAGGGGAGAGAAGAAGAAAAAAGGGGGGGAAAGGGGGAGAGAAGAAGAAAAAATGGGGGAAAGGGGAGAGAAGAAGAAAAAATGGGGGAAAAGGGGGAGAGAAGAAGAAAAAAGGGGGGAAAGGGGGAGAGAAGAAGAAAAAATGGGGGAAAGGGGGAGAGAAGAAGAAAAAATGGGGAAAAGGGGGAGAGAAGAAGAAAAAAATGGGAAAAAGGGGGAGAGAAGAAGAAAAAAAGGGGGAAAGGGGAGAGAAGAAGAAAAAATAGGAAAAAAGGGGGAGAGAAGAAGAAGAAAAAAATGGGGAATAAGAGGGAGAGAAGAAGAAAAAATGGGGGAAAAAGGGGGGGGAGAAGAAGAAAAAAATGGGGAAAAAGGGGGAGAGAAGAAGAAAAAAGGGGAAAAGGGGAGAGAAGAAGAAAAAATGGGAAAAAGGGGCGAGAAAAGAAAAAATGGGGAAAAAAGGGGGAGAGAAGAAGAGAAAAGGGGAAAAAGGGGGAGAGAAGAAGAAAAAATGGGGAAAAAGGGGTGAGAAGAAGAAAAAATGGGGGAAAAAGGGGAGAGAAGAAGAAAAAATGGGGAAAGGGGGAGAGAAGAAGAAAAAAGGGGGGAAAAAGGGGGAGAGAAGAAGAAAAAAGGGGGGAAAGGGGAGAGAAGAAGAAAAAATGGGGGAAAAGGGGGAGAGAAGAAGAAAAAATGGGGAAAAGGGGGAGAGAAGAAAAAAAATGGGGAAAAGGGGAGAGAAGAAGAAAAAATGGGAAAAAAGGGGGAGAGAAGA